>JAAXOA010002237.1:0-13674 GCA_036561885.1 Salina celebensis | reverse complement strand
CGATAAACTCCATGGCTACTACTGCTCTCTTGTCCGGCATCTGAAAACGAGCGAAAAACATCACATCATCTTTTAATACTTGTATTTCACCATTTTTTCTGATTATCACGTAAACCTGTGTATTCTTCAATAATTCACATTACACCCATACTTTTCATACGCATACAAAGATTTCTTAAAAGATAGGTAGTTATAATGAAACAAGTAAACCTGATACATCGCGAGAAAAAAAAATCTGAAAAAACTTGCTTTTTCTTCATATAAGAATGATGAGGAGGTATGCTTGTCTCGTTTGGTTGGATTGTTGCCTGAGCCAACCAGCAAGCCGGCCGTGATCCTCCTCGTAAGTTGGTGGCAGTAACTTTTGTGCCCTGAGAGTCGTGGCAAGGGGCTGCGCGCAAAGCAAAAGGTTGAACCACCAACTACCACCACCGCAATATTCTCCATCCTGTACCATGTATTTTCTCTTAAACATTTCAAACCTTGTGCACACTCACAATCCTGAAAAGAAACAGAAGCTGTTTTTCAGCGTATTCACAGGAAGAAGAAGTAAAAAAAAATGTGCTTCTGTGTCTGTTCAAATATAAAGATGATAATGATCCCCAAGAGTGGATATACCTTGCCATGCATCTAACTTTTTACGTAAACATGTACAACAATTCACGTATATATTTTTTTGTTCTTGGCCTGCCTGCCTCCGGGGCTCTTTCTGGAGTATCTCCTTTTACTGCTACTACTTGGTTATGTGTTACAAGTTCGGGACACGATGTAACTTTTAAGGTCGAAGTCAGCCGTGGTGTGGTAGTGGTGGTTCGCTTGTGCTTTAGGTTACCCCTCCACGTAAAAAAAACTCATAATGCTCTTGCTTTGCTCTTTTTTTGTGGACATCGTCATTCGCCTTTGTGTTATCTTCTCCCTTTTTGCTCTCTGCTCGCACTCTCTTGCCCTAGCCTGGCGTATTGTCAGAGAGCAAAGTGATCACCATCAGTTCACACACGCACGCGAGCCAGTGATGAGCGAAAATAAGTTTCGACTGTGTGGTGTCAAGAGAATCTGCTTTTTCTGGGGCTTGTTGTGACCTCTGTGCTTACTACTGACTATAAGGGCGCACTTTTGACCCTTTCATTATTACTGTTATTGCTGTTCAACCAGTAACACCACAGAAGTGGTTTTATATAACAAAAAAGAGAAAAGAAACAGTAACGTCTTATGAACTTGTCCACCTTTACCCTCCGAGGAGGAACTGTTTCATTTTAAAAAAGAAATAAATTGATTTTGCGGGGGTGTCACAAAAATTGATAATTATCTTGTCGAATACAGAACAAGTCCCTGTGAGCAGGAAAGTTCAAGGTTGGTGAAAAGTCAGGACTTTGTAATAAAGTTTGAGTGTGGTTATGGATATGTGAGATAATTTCCATGAAATAACAAAACTTTCTTTTGGTCAATGTATTATCAACCTATCTATGAGTTTTAAGTGTCTTGATAAAACAATTGCTAGGAAACTGTTGCTACTGGAAAGGGGTTACTTGAGAAATTCAATACAAAAAGGTTGAAGGTGAAAATATTACACGGAGAAAATTGTACTGGAATGTTTATGAGTAGGGCATCGTGAGACGAACAGTAGCTTGATAAGTGTACAAGTGTTAGTGTGTATTGAGTGTAAGTGCAAGTGAAGAGAACAAATCCAATCTAAAAAGAACTTAAGGTTTTCAGAGGTTTTTACTTTTCGTCACCATTGTGCATTTCTTGAATAATTTAAAAATTCAGCTCCACGGAGAACAAAAGTTTCTACCGGGATCCCGTTTGGCTGATCAGGAATACATTCTTCCTGACGATACTCGTTCTGCATCCGACAAAATAGTCAACTGTGAGTTGCCGACTTCGGGCCTACTCTGGAAAAGTAGGCCCGAGTCTCCTCTATCAACCTCCGAGGTGGGCTCTGTAGCTGATGATAACCATTCTCACAGTGGAAATCATCATTCAGTCATAATTTCGACAACAAGTGCGGGATTATCAAGTGCGTCCAGCTCGGCTTCAAGTTCTTGTTCCAGCGGTTCCGCAGAGAATACAACGACCAGAGACGGAGAAAATAATAACACGATCCTGCATAATAACAATTTGCCTTCGTCCACAGCCACAGCCGTAGACACACAGGCTACCCACCCCAGCCCAGTTGGCAATACACTTGAGTCGTATTACCACCATTACCCCCACCACTTTCCCCATCATCCTTCAAACGGAAACGGGTATTCTAGTTCAGTTACTTCTGCTTCTGGGCTGGGGAAAATCAGCGTCCGTACCCCGATACCGATAAAACTAGACCTTCCATCTTGGGGAAGTCCCCCTTCCAGCACTACTACCCCGTCCACTCCCACAAGTGATATCAGCGGAAGTCATCACCACTACCATCCTCACTCCCAACATCACTCGGGATCTCATCCCCATCTCTCTTCTTCTCCTTCCAATTTTGTTGGCCACCCGGCCAGCAGACACGGCGACAAGCTGTTGGTGCCACCAGCCGGCGTTTTACCCAACCCTGGGGTCCTTCTCACACCAGACGTGATGGCCCTTGTAGCACCTCCAACCTCAGGATGGAGGGATCCTACAAATGGTCCTGGAGGACTTGGAGCCACCATGGGACCTGGTTGTCATGGTCATCCTGGCAGTCACAGCGATCATGACAGTCATGGACTCAACGGTTCCACTGGAAACGGACTATCATCCTCCAGCATAGTTTCCGCAACACAACCTCCACAACCATCCAGTTCAGCTAGTTCAGCAGCAAGTCCCAATTCCGCCGACAAAGGGCAAAACATTGAGTGTGTCGTTTGCGGGGATAAGTCCAGTGGTAAACATTACGGCCAGTACACTTGTGAAGGTAATGAAAATACTCATTTATAGTTCAGTAAAATATTACCACACGTTTGCCCACTTATGAAGCATTTTTTTATACTTATAATTTTTGTAACACGAAAAACAACAACTCCCGTTCAAGCCTGAAGTAAACAACTTGGCAAATTGCATACACCTCTCGTTTTTTTTTACCACAGGAAACCCGCTTGGTTTTGATTTATTGACAATCTTTATTTCCCATTTTTGCTCTCTCATGACATGATTGACGCCTCAGTAGTGTTCGGGGCTTTGAGAGACGGTACAATACACTTGACTCACCGACCATGATATTATTCTTCTGATGATGATCACGATTGGTGGTTACAATTTGAAAATGAAGATGATAGAGATGAAAACGGTGATAATTTGTCGCTACATCAATTTACTCACATTTCTCGCAGAGAAATAAGAGAGAGAAAAAAAATCAAGAATTTTTGTGCAATATGAGAAAGAATGGAGTTAGATAGGCTGTTTAGCACAGATGAGCTAACTTGTTGGCACGATCTCATTAAGGCAAAGGTGATAAATCTATCATCAGAGTATGCGTAATATACACTCTTGTTACGAACAAGGTTATAAAAAAGTCGAATTGAGATTTTTTTTTTCTCTTCAAGTAGATTACTATACCTGTTTTTAGATGATGTGCTACAAATAACAAGTGCAAAATCTAAAGTGGTGCTTGCAAAAAAAAAAATTTAATACTGAAGCTGATTGTACCCACTGATTTGACTGAGACTGATACACTGATAGAGAAGAATGGGGAGGGGAGAGAAAATAAACAGTGAAAGAGGAGAGAGAGAATTGCATGCAAATCAGATCATGGGAAAATATAAAGGAATTTTGTATACAAGCATTACTGTTGCAGCAAAACTCTCTAAAAATGTTTATTTATTCACGAAATCCACTCTTGTGCAAAGTATCCCACGGAAGCTACCATGAGTATTTCGTGATGGTGTGCTGGTCTCCGAACAGGGAAGGTATTTGATGCTACAAGATTTATTTACCTTGCGTGATCATAGCTTCATGTAAGCAAACTAGGGAGAAAATTTGGTGCACACAGAGCGTTTACTAAACTTGCATATATAAATATTAGTAAGCAAAGTATTACACATCCAGATTTTTTTTCATTCGCTAATTTCTTCCTAAAGACAAGCTGCAGGCTAATATTTAAACAATTTATACTTTAAATGTGCAATTACGGGGTATCAAACAAATCTCGCTACTGTCTCAAGTTCCTAATAAACACTTTTAGCTAGGTATATAAATAAAAAAAACGACTATTTAATAAAAAGAATATTTCCATTTTTATGACCATCTGTCGCCGCACTCAAAATATGTAATACGATGACTCTGATAATAACGATAATCATGACAGGCGCCTGCTGCCACTACTTCTATTCTTTCTCCGGCGTAGGTACTCAAAAGTAGGAAGGAAACGACCGGTGTTGTTAAAAAAGCAGTTTGTTTTATACGACTGGAAAAATCTCTTTTATTTTAGTAAACTTATATTGCATTTTGATTTACTCGCTGGGTTTTGAATAGTATCATTATCAAGTTGATTTAGACATTAGCACGGTTAAACGTACATAAAACACATACCTTTACAATAGAGTGAGGAAGACATGAAGAAATGTTCATTCAAACGCAACAATGTTTGTGTAAAGCATTATAGAAAACGATTAGACTGTCGTGCGATCATTGTTACCAGATTACTAAAATATTAGTGTAACAAACGTGTAAACACTAATATTATATTCTGAAAGAAAGGCCAGCGTATCAGAAATATCTGTGTTGTTTAGCTACTGTAAGCCAAATAGACGCTTAGAATTATCACCTTGTTAAACCCTATCCTCTTGAAGGGAAGGTTCTAGCCGGTGATAGAATGTGCGTGTGAATAAATAATAAAAAACGGAGAAAATCACGTTACCTTGTGTCATTACAAACCGTACAACAAAGTATTTTGTTAACACCTGTAAAATATACGCAGCTATTGCCGCCAACGTGTACAAAAGCTCTAGACAGACGGACAATTGGAGACGACAGGATATAAAATTTATTATTGTAGATTTTTGTTACGTAATGGCCAGGAGAGAATAGTGATAATATGTAATTGCACAAACCTCATTCAAACAGATAAAAAAACTCTTTTTGTGTTGCATCAACTGCAAAAAAAACAGTAATTTGCATATTGTACCCGGCACTGCGTCGGCGATGAATGAAGCTTGTTCGCAAAAACTCTTAAAATCATAAAGACACGTTCAAAGTTCAGAAATAATCTTTGCTCAATTTAGATATAAGCCTTTTTTGAACAAAAGCTTTCTTTGTGTGTGATGCCTCGTGCGAAAAAAAAAGTTGACAATGTTGTGTCTCCTAGTTAAAGAAAAATCAAAGGCGCCAGCAAATGATAAAAAACCAGAGAGAACAACAGATAACTACTTATTTTATTGCGTCACTAGAACCATGATAAAACCAGCTGCGTATTTACACACTGAAGAAAACATTTTCACTGAAAAACATTTCCCAACTGCCTTATCGATTCACAGAGTTTCACAAAGAAGTAATCAGTTATCTCCTATTACTTTACTCGCAGTCATCGTTTTTAAACGATAACTAGTAATTAACAGCCACATAATCATAAACAAAATACCTATTATCCTTTAAATACGCCTAATTTAACTTTATCAAACAACATGTTATGAGCTACTGCGCAGACACAAGTGTGCAACTCATTTTTATGGAGAATTTTCCACAATAAAAAATTGTTTCCTTCCTTTCTCATTTCATTGCCTTCCCTCTTGTCTTCCTGTCTACCTTTTTCAAATAATTCATCTTCATCATAAAACCAACGCCACACACTACTCACAAGTTTGTAGCGTAAATCGTCATGTCTCTGGGTTTTTTATTGATATATATGATGAACCACAAACATTTATTTCAATGATGATGATGATCAACTGCTCTGAACTTCTTTTTGATGTTATACCACTTTTGCCGACCCTCGTCTGCAAGAGCAAAAAAAAAAAAACATATTCATACGTGAGTTTTTAACATCTTCAACAAATCACATCCTCATCTTTTATTTCACTGTCTCAATGATGAGCTATCTTTTAAGGAACTTATTTTTCAGTTCATCTGTTCTTCTACACTCAGAAGAAAATAGATTCACATGAAAATGTTACGTATAAGAGTTCGCGGTCTCTGTATGTGTGTGTCTCTGTGCACTACTGACTTGAGATGACGATCAGTGTAATGACCCTTAAACTGTTGTACGCTGTCGCTGCTCCTTCATACACCTTTTTATCTCTTGTCTCCTACTTTTATGCCAATAACATAACAATAATCGTAATGGAATCGCAAATTGCGTTTTCTACCTATTCTATAAAAAACGTGCCAGTAAGAGCACAACTCTTCTATACGGAACAAGTGCAGAGAAAATCCTATGGGGTTGTTCAATATAGGTGACAATGTTAGTTGGCCCTGGTTGTTTGAAATTCTAGCGATATCCCGTGGTTTATGTTGAACATAGAATCTCAATTTATGCATAACCCCTGTTATGTTATGAACGTAGCTAATATGATGTAATGTTCCTGGCAATAATCATAATAGCTAGCTGACATATTACAAAGATGATGTAAAAAAAAAATCAAGCAAAGGAAAAATATACTCGCTATGAGATTTTTACTCTTCACGTGTACAAGGTGTATGAGAAGAGAAAAAAAGAGGACAACAAAAAATCAAGTGGTGCAGTATAAGAATAAAAAGTTGAAGTTTTTTTCATGTCTAGAGAGGTGAATAATATGAATTGTATTTCAACTTGTTACATTCAAGAGAGAAAGAAAAAAATGTACGTCTTGCATGCATCATGGTGTTTTGCTTCTAAGTTTATAATATTTTTCTCACTTTCTATTTAACCCTGTTGCTCTTTTAACTTCTCAATCCAACCAAATCCACCTATTTCTCTCCCCATCGTATTTTTTTTCTCTTGTGGTTTTGTTCTTGATTTTTTCTTTACTCTGAGAGAGTTGATCATTGTATTTATATCAGTCTTTGACTCTTTGTTATAAAAAACTGTTTGCCAGTCGACAGAGCATGATTAACTCTTGTACTGGAGAGGTTTGCATTGCAGGAGTAATAATTTTTTAACGGATTTTGGAACATAAAAAAAGTGCTACTCAAGAGTAAAAAAACACATTTTGACTCAGACAAACACACGACTGAATTATTCTGTTGGTTTGTGTTTGATGCGAACCTCTTCTCCTCATCACCTTTTACCGCTCGTTCGCATTGACTTTTATGAAGTTTTAAAAAAGTCTTCAAAAGTCAACCTTCAAAAACATAAGACGTAACAAAGAAACAAGCCGTGAACGAGCGAAATAAGATTGTAACTTGAAATACAGTCAAAAGATCCGTTTAACCCTTTTTCTCTCTTTTTCTTTGAGAGCTAAACCGTGACTTTTACATTTTTGTTTGAAGCATTTTCCTCCGTCGTTTTTTCATATAAATATCAATCATTGTTATTTAGGAAGCATGCAAGTATGTTTTTTATCCATGCTAAAATAAGACAAGAAAAACGACAGACGCGTACTACCCAACGGAAAAGATCATCAGGTTGGTGGTTCAAAGCGCATTGGTTTTTATGAGAAATCTAAACAAAACTGACTGCTCAGTGCTCAGTCACAGAAGCCAAGAGTGGAGCATATAAAAATACAGTTGAACAAAAAATTGTCATGATGCTTAAAAAACTAAAAAATTCTCACAACTTCCTTTTTTACGACTTTTGTCAATTGCCTGACAATTATGATTTGATTACCATGGCAAAAGTTCATGCTAAAATAAGACAAGAAAAACGACAGACGCGTACTACCCAACGGAAAAGATCATCAGGTTGGTGGTTCAAAGCGCATTGGTTTTTATGAGAAATCTAAACAAAACTGGCTGCTCAGTGCTCAGTCACAGAAGCCAAGAGTGGAGCATATAAAAATACAGTTGAACAAAAAATTGTCATGATGCTCAAAAAAACTAAAAAATTCTCACAACTTCCTTTTTTACGACTTTTGTCAATTGCCTGACAATTATGATTTGATTACCATGGCAAAAGTAGGAGAAAAAAGCACCAACAGAGCTAAAAGAAAATTGTGAATCTTTGAAAATGCTACTCGCGTCTTGGCAAATAAACCAACCTGTTACTCAGCAGCACACACACAAACAGAGAAAAGTTTTAAAGGGTGAAGGTGTTTGCTGAAAAGAAAATGATGATGAACCTGAGAACCACCACCACGAACTGCCATTTTTTTTTCTCACAAAAGTTATAAATCGCTATTATTGTCAAATGTCAAAAGAAGAATAAACCTTTAACGAATCTTCAATTCTGAGGCTAAATTGAAAATTGTTATTTTCAGGTAAAAAAATATGAGTATAAAAGTAGCAAAAATTGAAACCACAAACAACGATATAAAACTTTTGTTAGAAAAAATTTCTTCTCAGGCCAAGACCAACACAAAACATAATGTTTGGTTCCTCCTGGCTCGCCCACTTGGTTACTTTTATATTTTTATGTGTACATGATACCCAAGCTTTTGTTTTGTTTGCACGAGCTCTATAACTGTTTTGATAACAGAAAAGGACTGTGGCCCTTGAGAAATTAAATATTTAGTTAGTCATGGAATGCCACCTTTCATAGTGATAACTTCTTTTTTTTATCTATTTGAATAAAAATGTCAAGAAAAGGTTTTCAGCAAGAGAAGCGTCTGCGAAAAAAAGCAATGAATATTTTATGACTTTTCCTTTGCGCAATTTACCTTATTAACAGTGCAGCCCTAATGCACCTTATGCTTAAACTTATAAGCATAATATTTAAAAGAGTTTTAAAATGATGAAAAAAATGTTTTCTTAAGAAAATCAACTCTTTCAGCAAAACATATTCATCTAGTGGGAAAACGTTTTTATAGCAATAGCAAATACCCTATTGTTTTGTAACCGCAGTTGCGAAGGGATATTCGTCAAAAATCTGAAGAAAAAATATTATTCAAGAGAATTTTCGCTGCCCTCTCCCCAAAGACAAAACTCCGTTGTGTGCAAGCATTTATTTTACCGCTTGAGGATAATGCACAAAAAAAATGAATGAGATGCTAATTTTCTTACATTATGATTGTCATGATTTTCTTCGCAAATACTCTCATATCTCCATGTGTAATCCAAAAATCATAATGTGCATTTTGTTTTTTTTTTTAATTTCTTTCAGGCTGTAAAAGCTTCTTCAAAAGAAGTGTCCGCAGAAATCTAACCTACACCTGTCGTGGAAACCGGAACTGCCCAATAGATCAACACCACCGCAACCAATGTCAACACTGTCGGCTGAAAAAGTGCCTAAAAATGGGAATGCGACGCGAAGGTATTCGATCTTTTCATAGTACGTCCTACAATTACTAAAACAAAAATATTTCTCACCTTATTCAATATTTTTTATATAAAACTATCTCTTTTTTCCTTGTGACTGATCTATATATCTATATTGCTTCATGCCTAACAGTTTTTTCCATTTTGCACACACAACTAACTCGTTTCGCTACTTTATGCAATCGCAAAAAGTAACCACAAATTATACCTTAATCTGTCATCGGAAAAATCTCATTTTCTCTATTGAAAACAATACAACTGTCTACATGAAAACCGCTTAGGCAAACATCTCTTCCATTTTCATATAATTTTCTCAGCATTCTTCTTTCACCTGTTTTCTTTCCACTTCGTCTGCACCCATCTCTCAATTCATAATTTCATACAGAGAATAAAACACACTTTGATTTTTAAAAATTCAAAAGCTGATAATCACCCTGTTGGATTAGTTGCTTGATGACGATAATTGTCCACTTGTGTTCATTTTCATATGGAGTAGAAGAAAACCAGACATTAGTCTCAATGGTTTTAACCAATACCCATAAAAATTAATAAGGTAGGGCAATATACTTGCTATAGAAAAACAACCACACTGCCTTCTCTAATGATAATATTTAATGACCATCCGCATATCGTCCGTTCGTACGTCCGTCGGTTTTCTTGTTTTATTTACTAGGTTCTCCTATGACGCAACAATATGCAACAGTATATATGCATAGCATATCCATCTGGTGATTATGTATTACCGTTTCTTCCTCTCTTTTCCCCTCAAATAACCTGATGATGACGATGATCACCGTCGTGATGATAGATGAACGCAAACTATGAAACAACATTTTATGCATGTGCTTCACTTCTCTCTCGTGTATACAAACGTGCCTTCATCATTCCCTTTCAGCTCAACAAAAGGAATTTTCACACGGTTACAATTTTGTTTTTTCTCTTCTTACTCTCTTCGTCTTGAAACACCAAAAAGAAAACGGCAGTGTTCTACGTACATACTTTTCTAACTAGTATGCATAATGCATTGTAAATGGAGCTTGGCTTGGAGCAATAGGCCAAAGCTAGTGATTTTCCCAATTGATAAAGTTATGTGTGTGTACTTTACCAGGCAGTCAACGAAAAAGCGTAATCATAGGTTTGGACACTGATTTTTTTCTCTCGTTTTTTCCCATCTCTATTGATGGAGCACTGGTAAAATACTGACGATTGTTAGCGTTAAGAGTCGACATGGTTGTTGAACAAGTGCAAACGTGATATTTACTGAAAAGAAACATAAAAATAATATACATACATAATCGTCTCTCGTTTTTTGAAATTGGGAGATGTTATAGTAGAAAACAAGGTACAAACTTTGCCTGTTCGTGTGTAGCTATGGGTTTTTATATAATACATACTTCACTTCTATGTGCATTACGTATTCATGCGTGTTTGCATGCACAATATACGTGCTCTTTGTTTTATCACTCATTTTAAAGATCACACTCAACAGTTTGAATGGGATCTTTGTGGTGAAAAAAAGGTACAGACCTGAGAGAGCTGCCACTTTCCACAAGGAACTGCCTGGGGTGCCCACAATTTGGACCAGAGTATAAACGGATTTTAAATATATTACCAGCAGGATCATATCGCAGTTTTTTTTCTGCAAAATTTGTTTACACTGCCAAAGGCCATTTCCCAGAGTCTGATTCTGGAGAAGAATGAAAAAAAAAAAAAAAAATGGTTTGCATCGATTGATGATTAGAAAAAAAAACTATGATTAAAATCTCTGCTTTTTTTATCGACCTTGATTCTCTTTAAAGGATTGTATGCTTATGTTCATCTTTTGTGTAATGTAAGTCACAGTCAGTGTCGGCTTTTACTCTTTGAAAACACGAAAATAAAAGGATTTCCCCCTTCTCTATTTATTTTTACTACTCTATTGTTCAGTGTGGCGTACCTGTAATAATCTTGCAGTTTACCTGCAGCAGCCTATTCAGTCGTTCTTTTCCCAAGAACAACAAGTGAATAGATAGGCTAATTATCTGTAATATCCTAAAGCTAAAAAATATGATGAGGATGATGGAGAATAATGATTATCCATCACGACCAAAAAAAGCAACGACGACAACGAATGTGACTGTTAGTATAAAACACTCAGTCAGGTAGAGAACCTAGTGACTCGACTTTTTTTTAAGAGACGGAGGACACGACATGCCAAAGGTATCTATTAGTGAGGTATGTCAATGTCTTTGTCAGTAAGGGTGGCTAAGAATCTTGGAGAAGAAAATAAAAAGATGCGGCTTCGGCGGCATCTTTTCGTCCATGTCTTCATGGACAATGACACAATCACGGATGTCATATAAAATCATTAATAAAAATTAGGAGAATGGATGCATTTTAGATAGAAAATGATACCCCTGGATATTCCCAAGAGTCATCCTCTGATTATCATTGTTTATTTAGCCAAAAAGAATAGAAAATGGAAAGTCACTGGAACGTAGAAGAAGCCGCTAATATACAGTAAAAAATGATTATGTATGAAAACCGTTTTCATTGCGGTGTTTTTTATCTTTGATGGTCATTATAATTTCATAATGATAACGATTATCAGGATAACCTACATGAAGAAGTTCCAGCGCAAAAATAAAGAAATAAAAAATTCTTGTCAAGATTTCTTTTTTCAAAGTGAGAAAAGTATCGCGTTCACAGGTTTGAAAGAATTTGAAAGATGGACAGGGAAGATTTGATTGTGTTACTGATAAAAACTTTTACTATAGATGATGATCGTCGTCATAAAGTCTTGTAAAGGGTCTGAGAAACAAGTTGAATTCTCCATTGAAATTCTTTAGGAAAAAAACGATGAGATTTTTTTTGGACTCCGACGTGTCTGTCTAGGTTCACCAAGAAAGACACGTCTTTTAAGAGGTCTGTTTTTTGTCGTCTTTGTATAGTGAGAGTGGATATCATCATTACATGAGCCCTTCAACCATGAATTTTTGTGTTTTTGAATAGACGACATTTCCGATGCAATGTAGTGTGCTATGTGGTATTTCGATATTATTACGAAGACGTGCTACTATTATTATGTAGCCTTATTTATGTGACGATGTGACCGTAACTGTTTGCCTCTAGCATTTTTTGATACGTTTTTTTGTTATTCTTGCAAGATTTCAAGATGTTATTTTTAAGCAATCGATATAGTTTATGTGTTACGATCAGGCTGACCTAATCAGGTGGAAGTGATGGGAAAAGGGTTAAAAATTATAAAGAATAAAATCAAATCATCGTCACCTTTCATTTGAGTGTATAGTCATTCCCAGTAATGACGAGATTATTTGATGATGTTGCTACTTTTTTCATGTGGACCAAGAAGTCGTCATTACAATAACGGCTTGATGATGATCGACCTATCTTTGGTAGACATAATAGTGAAGAAAAATTCAAAGTCAGGGTTTTTTATGTGAAGGAGATTTTGAATAATGGAAAGGCCATGATCAACAGTGCGAGTGTGAAAGGGGATTTGATGACGCTCAAGATGAGATTGCAATATTTTTCACAAACTTTAATGGTATTGAGAAGAAATCAGAGGAGACAGAGAAAAAAGGATTTAATAGGATCAATAATAACTAATCGGTATGTACTTGTATGTGCCAGGTTAGTGAAATTGGATTTAGGCAAAATATCGTAAAGATAAGCAGGGAAGAATCAGTGTCACAAAGACAGAATTTTAACTCCAGCACTCTAACAAGACAAGCTACATATGAGTTGAATGATGGCAATTCAATTTAATAGAACAGAGTAGTAAGACTGGTGTGTATAGTTGTTTGTAAGAGCCAGAGTAATGACGCGTTGATAGCTCATTATAAATAAGTAATAGACCATATATAGACACAACATCGAGTCATTACGATTACAATTATGGATACGCGATGACTGACGAGCTGATGGAATAGTTTAGAAGAAAAGTTTTTGTCGAAACAATGAATCATCTTTAGGTAGGCAAAAAACATCTTGATGATAAACAGGATGTGCAAATAAACTGTCTGCATTTATAACTGACAGTATGAAATGGATACCTATAAGTAGAGAATTTCTTCCAAAATGCGTGTACTTATAAAACCGGAGACAAAGAGTTGAATATAAAAGTGAAAATTACGTTTTAAAGTGTACGTTTTTAATGCAATATTTCCACCATTATGGCTCACTAATATGCAGTAGGATTAACATCTATGGAATTTTTATTCCTCAACAGCAGTCGTGTTAATACAAGGTCTAGTGGATCACGACATTTGAATATAATGTGTACCTCAGTGGAGACGATCTTTATGATGATGTCATGACAGGACATTTTTTTACTATCTTCACTTGCTCGGTCTGTAGATCTTGAAAGTATTTGAGGAACCAGAT
>JAAXOA010002236.1:0-13675 GCA_036561885.1 Salina celebensis | reverse complement strand
GACCTGGTTAGAGATTTCGTCGACTTTAGTATCTAAGTGCAGAGGTGACATTCAATTCCTACTCAATGATGCTTGCAATAAAAATATCGTGCTGCAATGATGGCTTCAAGGCAGGTACGACTTCTAAAGGAAGATAAGTGGTTAGACTTGTTGACTATTGAGTTATGAAACAAATGTGATCTTCAGGTTGTGCGACCTTTTCTTGGTCAATATTAGTAACGCATACATCGCGGATATCCTGGTGCAAGAAGACAAAAATATAAGTAGCTATATTGATGAAGAATGTTTTTGATGATCTATGTCCAAGCTCTTTCCATTGCATTTAGCGATTCTTATAATCCAGCTTGGTTTCAGCAATTTCCGGTTGGTAATGACCTACTTTTCAAAGTTTTGTTGATATCACTTTGTTTGTTTATAAAACTTTGCCTTAAAATTTTCCATGAATGGTTATGAAAAATTGTCAGATTAAAGACCAAGCTGCTATTAATATCTTTGATGAAGCTAAAATACAAAAATTAACAATAAAAACATAAGCTAACCGATGGTGCTGAAGATTATTCAAGGTGTATTTAATTGTTAGCTCAAAAAATGTTTTGTTGCAAACCCTTGCCCTCGCTATAAACTATTAGATCATGACAGATTGCGGTAAGTAATCGAACTCCAAGTGTGATTGATTAATGGGGTTTCAATCGTTTCTCAATATTGAGGAAGGACTTTTTTAAATCTCGTTAGTTAGAGTATCGTTATGAGATAAAACAATTAGCAGAAGAGCTATATGTCATAATACTTTCTATTTTCGCATATAAGTTGGAACAATTACTTTCACTTTCCATTTGATACTCATGACAATTAATTAACACAAAAGTCATAATTTAATTTCTGAATCGTCATGGGTATTTGACGTTCGCAATTACAACGGAATTACAGAGATTGCAATGTAGTCAACGCTACTACATCAATCTTTAATCAAGAAATGTTTGCATACACGTGGGTTCTAATCCCATCCCTATTCCCTAATCTATGCCTCTTGACCATTACATTATTGGCTACCACGTATTACGTGTAGATCATCAATCAATGAATTGATTTCTTTGTCTTGAATTTGAATTGATTAGTTGTTTAGTTGTCCGATGGTAGCATAGTATGACTTGCGCATCCCGGGAATTCCGGTCAAAGAATTTATCGAAATCACGTCATTTGCTTTGAAATACTGACTTACCTGTGCTATTTGATGGTCAACCACCCAGTCAAGAGCCATCCATTTAAAGAATGCAGTAATGCATAATAGAAGAAAACTAGATATTACAAGAGCCAACGGGAGTCTGCGAAATATAGAAGAACAAGTACAACATTTCTTTTTCTTGACAAGAGAGTCAAGATGGTGATGATGGTGGTGGTGGTGATGCTCAAAATCCTTTAATGTTTCCATTTTGCCCGAATTCCGTGATTCTACTTCTCTCGACATCAAAGCTGTAGGATACAAGTTCACTTGCAATCGAAAAAGACAGCATAAAAATTTTTATATTCACTGATCACTTTCCTAATTATTCTTTTCGACTCCAATTCAACTGTACGAGGATAATTAATGGAACTTGTTTCTACTAATCATGTTCAGGTTGAAAGCAAGCTAAAATCCCTAATTAATTTTTATTCTGATATTCTCGATGCACCTCGAAAATCAAACCAGCACAAAAACGACTTGTATTCTGGGTGTATTTTTTATTTTCACAAATTGAATTGTTAACTGGTTCTTGATCACAATTTGTTCCGATTCCGGGAACCACTCCTGGCCACAGTCCAGCAACAACTGGAGACGCTCGTAATTGGGTAGCTACACTTCATCTCTTACACATTGTTTTGCATCATAGATAAAAATGCAATCGCAACTTTTTGCAAATAGTTTAAGGAAGGTCCTTTTTTCAATATAGCGACTATCCATTTGATTCAACTACACTGCCCAGTCCTATAACCACTCTATTCCAGTACCAAAATTTAACACACTGGCTATTAATATTATAAAGTGACTTCCAGTGAAAATATATAATGTATCACTAACCCTACATGAGGATCGCACTACCTGTTTAAAGCAACATGATTGCATTGCTATGAAGGTAACATGTTTGCTGTGATAGTAAAGGAACGTCGTACGCACAATGGAACCATGCAACTTGTTACCACTCACTTCCCTGTTTTCGCTCTGCAAAGTTGTTTGCCTAATCCTTCTGCACGGAGTCACCAAACGTTATACTAACCGTGTCTACGCTGGTTTTGCAGACGCTTACAATTTTTCAGTTGTTGCAACAAAAGCATCTTCATTGGGTTCAGCAAACAACCCCACTGCTCTTTACTTTGTTCATCCCTTTGCGTATATCTCTCTAAAGTAGGTCCTTCTGGATGATTTCAACAGTACGATTCCTGGTTACAGCGATCAGAGAAGATTTGCATAAAAAATACAATGGTTTTGTCTCTACTCCATACAGAGTCCTTTTGGGATATTGTAGCTACTGCTTTACTCAATCTTGTTATTTTGATGATGAGCAGGGAAGCAGTTGAAAGTTATGCCATAGTAAAATTTTGCGTTGTATATGCTAAGGTTAGTTAATACTCAATCTGGTAACCAGCAAAAGTATTTTTTACAGTGTTTTGTACACTGAGATCACTTGCAGGGCACACTAAAAAAAGTAACCTGGCACAGTAATGACAGTTTCGTGTTAAACAGCTTGTAGTTGATCCAGGGTACAGACTCACTATAAAAGTGAAACAAAAGAGGAGCAGTAGATTGCAAAACTATTCACACATTAGCTATAGTTATGTGATAAAAGAGCGTTAGGGCGATCTTCGATTTCCAACTGATGTTGTTGCGACAAAGCAAATCCCAAAACACCTAGTCACTGTGACACTGATCATTGTACGATTTAACTTTTATTTTTGGTAGTATGCTGTACTAAAAGTTGGTGTTGGACGATGGGCATAGAAGCGAGTAATGCCGATAACATGGCGACATGGTTGCTGACTCCAATTTGATGCGAGTATAAGCACTTAAATCCTAATTTTGTGCCTCAGTTGAGCCGGCGGTAGGTATTTGTTTTGCGTAGTGTTTATAATCCCATATCGCCGTAATAGGACTAATCACATTGACGGTGATCCAATCCAGATTTCATTTGTGTGTTTTAACCAAAACGTAAGAAGCACTTGCATTGATTGGCAACGGTAGTCCAATGCAAAAATGCAACACAGCAAACTGTTTCTTATACAATCTTTATCAAAATGCTCACATGCATTTTGGCAGAAACGAATGAATTAAAACGTATAATATGGCTGTTTTAATGCATTCCAAAAATATTTCGTAAATCTAAAATGAGTGGGTTATCTTTAGACTAGTTACAAAACGAGTTGCTTTTGTTATGAATTTGTATCTATTACCACTTCACAAACAACAAACAAAACATTGCACGGTTAAAACGTGGATGCTCAAGATAATTTTTACTAGCAACTAAACGTAGGGGAGGGTTGACGATCAAAGTGAGCGGTAGCGTTAATACATATCTTGAGAATTTAGCAGTACCACTCATTGATGAACTCAACTGATAATGAGTACTTTAGCTCTTCATCAAAACTCTAAAGCTCTAAACACACCAAATGAAGAAGAAAAAGAAGACTTATCAACTAATAAATTATCACATGTGTATGCGCAAATATTGACAGGTAAATAAAGCCCCTCTAAGAAAACTAAACTACAGTGGTGGTTTGTGATTGCGATATTTGATCTTGCTACAAGACCTCTAAAACAATTTTGGTTAGCTAATTCTTATCTACAATAGACCAATGTAATTTGCTAACACAATTTTGTCTAACAATTTACATAATATATTTTGGCCGCAATCGTGCATTATAGGCTAAAGTCACTCTGAAAGTTCAAGTGTTCAATTGAAGGGTGAGGATGACTTTTGCAATGATAAAGATATCTTAAAAGCCGTGAGTTCACCGGATTGTACATTAATTTGTTGTTACACAAACAGCTCCTACTGTAAAGTAGTACTACACCACTAATATAAACAATCATAAATACAAACACTGAGAGTTTACCACTATGAATTGCAAAACTAACTGTTTCATGTTGGAAACGCGTATAGTCCTAAGACGAGTCATATTTTTAGTCAAAATTAGGATAGGAACAGCCAGGTTATTCCTCCATTGACTTTGGGATTGGTACAAGGTTTTGACTAAATGGACTAATATGCGACTGGGCAAATCTTGGAGATAGAAACCAAACAATACACGAAATGGAAACGGATCAGTGTAATTGGAGGTAAGAGTTGAAGCCCAATTTTGCACATTATGTAAAGTGCCTAGTTTAATGAGACTAATCATGTAATATCATTATGACTATTGAAAAGCTGAACGAATACACGTACAGTGTGCATATAAATCACTCATTCACTATTTCGCACAAAAAACTTTATGTGGAGGTACACAAACTGTCATTCTACCCAAGTTTAATTAAAGCATTCTTGTTAGGCACAACAAATGTCAAATTCATTCTGCTGCGCCTCATAGTAGTATTGTTGACAGCAGACGCACACTTATAAACACGGTGTTAATGAAAATTAATCACTAATACGTAAAGTACGAAATCTTAATACGTTTGCGGGTCATAGCAAGCCTACCACATAGAACACATTAAATGACTGAGTGACTATTGAGTTGACTACGGCAATAAATTTTCTTCATAATAAACTTTTCTTCTCATCGTTCAACTCGTGGGGGACTGGGCTAGTTTTACAAAGTCCTCGATCCACTGAAATAAACAAGACAAAACAATTTGTACGTTAAACTCTGTATCAAGAACTACAGTTTTCGCAAAAACATACAAATATAGACGAGTATTATGTCAAGTGATGACTGAGTAAAGAGTCATTAATGTGTGTTTAAAAACGCGGACATAGTAATATATTTCCACACACTTGTATGATAGCTATTCAGGATAAGGCTCTGACCTGAAAAACGCGTTTCCTATGAGCTCCGTTGAAGAATATGAACGTATAAATGTTTTTAAGTTAGCGAGCCAGAATTTATAATTCTTACAAAAAATGAGCCAATTCTTATTCTAAGATTTCATACAAGTGGCAATTATCAAAGTAATATCGTATGCACTTTGCCTGCACATAAAAACATTGTGCGTAACAAACAAAGTTAAAAGAACTGTGCGTAAACTGCATCAATACAAGTTGTCTTTTGCACTAGTTTCTAATATGCACAACTAATGTTTTCTGTTGCAGAACTGTTCGAAATACAAAATAGAAAGGCTGTTTTATTCTGTGTTCACAATGTATGCAGGTATTAGATATGTACATAATAATAATCATGCTACTATATTTACGTAAGATTTTCATAAGCATTTTTTCCGTTTGTAGATAAACAAAATCCCCATGTGTTGATGACTAACGCACTTATCTGACTTAAAGTTAAACTGACTAGATGGCTACAAGTAAATTGTCATCAGTACAAGATTTTTATGTAGCAATTATCTAATTATGATAAATTGCGTTGAGTAGCTAATTGTGCTTAAGCCATGATTCCGTATATTCGCCAGAAAGTTTCCTTTCTGAAAAACAGAATTCGAATTTTTTAATGCTTTGAGGTAATTTTAATCGACGGCTAATTTTCTAACCTATTCGTCAATAGTCAATAGTAACGGAAAGAATCCCGTTTGGAATTATTTTAGAATCCCGGTTTAACCGTTTTAGATTCAAATTTAAACTGTTCCAAAAAGACTAATATGTAAGCAACCAATGCTAATCATGCGCTCAATCTTACGTCGAAACAAATACAGCAGTAGCACAAGGTTTTTAATTATACATAAAGTTTTAGTTCCGGTTCTCGTTGATAATTCTCCTTTACGAAGTAGGTGCATAAAATCTCAGAACGAATGAGAAAGTATAACTTGGGATTAATGATGGTCATTCGATTTCGAATTTGCAAATGTCAATTCAAGGTCAGTTAGTCCTTAGTGGATAGTTGGTAATGTACCTAATGCGAAGTCAAGCCCAGTTTGTTAAACATAATGGATTTAATCGTTCTGTAAATTCTGGGAAAAATTCACAACCCACATCCTAATAAATTGTCATCATGACTATTGCTATCATTAAACAACACATCGTTGACCACTGTTTATTGCCAGCGTTATGGATCAGAGAGATAAAGTCGGCTATTTTTTTACTTTCACTCGTTTGTTTTACCTACTCTCGACCATTATACCAAAACAATTTTGGCAACCCTGACATAATGTTTTCCACTTTTCANCTTTCACTCGTTTGTTTTACCTACTCTCGACCATTATACCAAAACAATTTTGGCAACCCTGACATAATGTTTTCCACTTTTCATGTTGTTAGTAAGATTAAATAGCATAAGTGACACAGTCGTTTTCACATAACTGCGCTGTTGTTATAAATTTTTGTTTTGCTCCTTCCGTTATGCTTATGCTCTTGAATTTAAGAAAAGATTGAGACTTAACATTTCATATAATTTTATTACAGTAGTAGAAATTTGTGCTGCGAGTGAGGAATCCCATCTTCACTTTGACATGTTAAGTGAATGACTATGGCTACATGGGCGGTGAATGGTAATTTTGAATTGCATGGATCGGTGAATAGCCGTGAAACGTGCAATACTTATGTCGCAACTTATTCGGTGGACAATAATTTAAAAGCTTGTTAAAACTTCGTAGCTCATGTATGTATGTATCATAAACTGTTCTCAACGTAGTATGCGTAAACTATTAGGCAACATTGGCAATGACTTTGCTTACAAAATG
Source organism: Salina celebensis (assembly GCA_036561885.1). Taxonomy (NCBI): domain Eukaryota; kingdom Metazoa; phylum Arthropoda; class Collembola; order Entomobryomorpha; family Paronellidae; genus Salina; species Salina celebensis. The sequence goes on along the minus strand of JAAXOA010002236.1, from coordinate 6,858 downwards.
CGATGAGCTTGATGAGTGGAACACTGTTGTTCTTCGAGAGACCCTATGAATGCGCATTCGCATTACGTTCTGTATTTAAAAATGTTTTGCAATCAATAAATTCATCACACTTTAATGCAATCAATCAAAACTGAACATGGACACTTAAACAAGTTTTAAATTTATATACACATTCAATAAACCGACCAATGCATTTTGGAAGAAAATTACAAACCATTACTCGTCAAGAATAATTATATGATTTTTATTTTAAAATTTTTATGGTGTGACTGACAACTGACAAAATCGTGTGAATCTATCATCAAAACGAAATCCCAAAATCGCATTCACAAAATACGAAAGCCTCTGTATTTGAATGATTGCACAAAGAGAGACACATGGTTCCACGTTCCACTAACGTTCCACTCCAATAAGCATGTACCGAACTTTAACCATGATTTTGCAAGTGATTGTCGCTATAACATGCATATAACATTATTCTGCTTGTAACAATTACCAGATTTTTAACTAAGAAAGCAAATGCAACAGTTGGCTCGAGCGGTCCACGTTGTTTCCGTTTAGTAATTCTAAGAAAGGATGGCAGCTTTATGTCAACATGTCGAGTCTTACCAGTATTTTTATACTGTACTGTACATAATATATATGATCAATCTCAAAGGTACAAATTTTGCAATTCGAAAGCGATCATAAGACCTAATCATGCATTCAATTCAGTCCTGCGTGGAATAAACCGGATATCACACAGTAATATTATGTCAACATAGAATGCTCTAGTTTTGCCTGAAGATGCTTGTCATTTTCTTGTGAACGCAGATTGATTCGATGCATTCTGTTGACATTTTATTTATTTATGCATTACAGAGCTTTTTAGGTTACGTTCTCAGTGAGTGCAGAGTGAGGCATCCTCACACGTCAACGCTAACGTTCAGGGCACATGATATCGATACAAGTTTTCCTAAGCAGGTGAGTGGGAGTTGTAAAACATTCAATTTAGTTAATCATAAGCAATTTAACGAAAAGTTCCATAAGGATAACATGATGATCTTTTGTATCACCAGGATTTGCATTTTCTAGGACTATACCCGAACCTCCCGAGAGGATCATTCTAAGATGATGAATTCCATCTTTGGAAGTTGTAGCCGAAACGGGGTAACATCTGAATTTTGTCTGTACACGTCTTATTGCAAAATTTGAATAAAAAACTGACCTAAAACAAGCTCCATGCCTAAGTACTATTTTTTTAAAAAATTCCCCATTAGGATCGAACCGCACACGCAGGCGTTATTACGAAGAGATTCATTTTCCAGCTTCCACTGGATAAGCCTCCTGTACCCAAGGCGTTGCAAAAATGGCGATTCTTGCTGTTAACAAGACGTTAGCCCTGCAAATGAGCTTCACGTTTAGCCATTTGACGACATTGAGCGTCTTTACCATGTCTCTACAAGTGAAGCAACTTCGAAAAAGTTTCACGAGCTTTTGACAGCATCTGCACGTTTTAGAAATTCAAAACACACTGCACCATGTTGCTTGTCCATTGAACCTGGAGTGCATTGACTGTCTTTGTTGAAGCGTTTCGATCTATCTCGTTCCTGCCGATATGCGACAACAACAAACAATGAATGTAAATTCATTTCCGTAAATTTTATTTTAAAAGGTCAACGTTTTCACTTTTCATGAAAAATGGATGCACATTCACTTGAAAAAAAATGGTGAAAGCTCGCGTATTCAAAATGATCCTGGAGAAAGGGAGATGTTTGCTGAATAGAAACTGGTGAGTTACCAATTTTACCATTACCATGCATGTTTGTTTCAAACTTCAACTGAGGGCATTGACTGCACATTGTGAATGTGTATGAATTGAAGAACAAAATATAGTGTAGGAACTTTAAAATTTTGGTGACGATTCTCGATTGAAAGTTTCTTCAGTTTTCAAAACAGTTTAGTTAGAGGTAAATTTTAATACAAAAGTTTTTATCTTGTCTAAAACAGAAGAGTGCTCATCTTTTTATTTTTGAAGTAAAGCTGAGATAATATTTAGCTGGTTCCGTGGAAAGTAATTTTGAAACAGTCCTAAAAAACTAACAAATTATTTTCTTTTGTTTTGAGTGTTCAGAGGTTAGTTAATCCTTTTGAGGATGATTACCAACATCGACATAGTAAATGAAGAGCTTTCCATGAAGCTGAAGATGGAAGGTGAAACGGGTATTGGGGAAGCTACGTCAAGTATTTCGCCGAGTGTCCAAGAAAGCAGCATTGGGAACAGCATGTTGGAAGAAGAACAGACGGAAAGCGACTCGGGTTCTGATCACCAGACTGGGACTGACAGTGCACTTGAGATCTTGCGATTTCCAATGACCAAGAATGAAGCCTTTGCTTTGCTACGATCTAATGTTGTTGCTGTACAGACACTGGAGCATATCACAGAACAGTTGAACAAAACGATGGAGGAGATTAAAGAGGAACGCAAATCTTTCAGAGAGGAACGCGAATTTTACGTGGAGGAGCGGAGAGTGTTACAAGAACAAATGCGTGACATGAGCTTGAAATTGCTGAAAGCTGAACTCACCACCAATAAGGAGAGCCAAAGTCTTCGTTTGAACTACCAACTGCCAAATGGTACACCTAAAAAACTCGAGAGGCTTCCTCTGACTGAGACAACTCCAAAACCAACCAACGCTGATGATAACAATCGACACTCTTTTCCCAGGCGTGCACTCAGCTATCTCAAATCACGGGACTTGTTTGCCGAAAGAAGCGATGATGAGGATTGTTCATCACCTCCTCAACAGGCGGATTCAATTCAAGCTCCAGTTCCAAAGCTGACCTTGGTGGATGTGAAACAGGATATAAGTAACAACAGCAGTCCTCTTCGCAATGGTTTGCTAGCTCTTGCAAATGCCGCTTTGAAATGCACCTGTAAGTCTGAATCTTAATATGATTAGATAGATAAATTCGGTATCTTGTTAAGTTTTTGATAACTATTTTGTTTTTAAAACTTTAATATGTAGATGCTGATGAGAAGAGTTCCCTTTCTCCTAAGTCGGATTCTACATCAACTACTGATGACGACTCTGGTAGATCATCTGAAGGTAGCAGTGGTGACAGCTCTCCACCGGCTGGGATGATGGCGTCAGAAAAATTTGTTCGCTATGAAGTTCTCAACAGTTCTTTTCCTCATCATCAACATCCTCATAATGATCTACGACTCATCAAGCATGCCTTTGTGTCTCGTTCTGAATTAGGTAAACATTAATTTCTCACTATTTTAATATCGATCTCGGTGGTGTTGTTTGTAGTTTGTTAGTTAATTGATTTAACTTTCTCTTTACAACAACAGAAATGAAGGCAAGTAAAACGCAGGAAGGACAAAGAGCCACTTCCGTGCAATTTTTGTGGAAAGTGTTTCAACAATCAATCCAGCCTTCGTCAACACGAGTCCTTTCACAAACCAGTTCGTCCGTTCAAGTGTGCAAGTGAAAACTGTGACAAAGCATACAAAACCAGGTCCGAGTTAAATCGCCACAAGATTGTTCACGACGGAGAAAAACGTCACGAGGTGAGGATAACTGGTCTTTTAAATTGAGATGTATTCACTCACGAAATTCCAAGACTGACAATTGTATTTCTATTTTTTCAGTGCAAGCTTTGCGGAAAACGATTCTTACGGAAACAGTACTTGAAGACACATTTACTTCGCCATCATGAGACCGGTCTAGCTTTGTTGATGCCTTCGGCTATGGAGAACTTCAAGAACGATACTACTGGAAGCATTCCCTCAATTGTCGTGTCATCCTCGTTCGTGAGCAAAACTGAGCCGTTGACCTGGCGCTGTCAGATGTGTTTCAAGATTTTCGTAAATGAAGAAGATCTCTCTAGCCATGTTCGTAGCTACCACGAGAGAAAGAGGTTATCAGAAGTGAGATATGATTTCCATTCACATCATGATCGCACTGAAATGATGGAAACCCCCAGCGTTTTAGTTTCTGAATTTTGAACTGTGCTAGGGTATAGGCTACATTCCAAGATTCAGAATATTAAGTATCGTATCATGATTTTTCATTATTTTTAAACATACTAGAGTAATCTAAAGTTTAATGTTCAGATTCTATCGTTTATCGTATCAAGACCAGCTTATATGCTTGCAAGTTGTTAAACATAGCTCCAATTCGGATGAAAATATCTTGTTAGCATGCCTTTAGTTAAAACTTTAGAATAAAAAAAAATGTAGAAAAATCTTAAGCTGAATATTATGTTTGTTTTTCTTTGCTTGGTTCCTCTCTGGTTCTTCTGACAAATTCATGTTCATACAATGTAAATGGAGTAACTTCAGACCTAAGTTACCTCCGAGTAAAATATATTTTTTTAAATCGGATAAACGATAAACGGCTTCTGCATTTATTCAAACACTCTGAATCTATCTTTCCGATAGTCGTATTATGGCTAACATTATCAAACTAAGTTTAATTTGGCAGCAAATGTTCGCTTCAAATCTTTAAACAGATCATTACAAAAATTAATTTCGAGTCATTGTTCACATCGAGGATCTCACTGCAGAAAATGATCTTGCTTGCAATGTTACAGTACATTCAAGCAAAAACTGAACAGTATTACCTGAAAGATTGTTATTTTGTTTACATCCATTAAATTTTCTTTTAATAAAACTGTAAAATAGAATGCGTGCTACCAAATTTCTTCAAATATATACTTTTCTTAGCTTTCCAGCAGTGAACTCAAATGATTGGCAAAAGATTTATTAACTTAGAATTTATCATGTAGGTGCTCGTGTCAGTGTTTGACAAACAAATAGTTATAAATTGACCAACTATCTGTACACATTAGGCTTACATACATGATTAAATTAACCAAATTGTACAAGTAACACTCTAGTTTCCTACCATTCAGTATACATATTTTATATACTATTACGAAAACAAAAATTACTCTGTCTAACCTTTATGTACATGGTATATATTATATATTAAACTTTTATATGGTACAAAAATGCCTTTTTCAGGTTTTTTAGGTATTATCTTCATTTTTTATAACATGGTATGTGTGTACTCAAACAATCGACAAAGTCCCTTGACTAGATAAATAGTAGAAATATACATAATATATTATGATCATAATCTTCCGAATGCTTAACTAAATGTTTTATACAAAATGAAAATTATATCGTGCTTCGGGGTAAAACCGAATTAGTTCTGGGACGATGGAGTGTAAACTCCTTAGAGCAGTTAAAAAATGTGTTTGGAATTCTAACCTACATAACGGTTTGCACAATAACAGGAATAAATTACGTTTTTTTTGTTGAAACAGTCATGTTATGAATTCAAACTTTTCTCTGGAAAACTGTGTTATATACTCTCAATTAACTTGGTATCAATATAAGAGGTAATATACCCAACAAAAGATCTTGTATTTTATATTGCTTATAGTCACATCTCCTTTTTATATTATAAATTGTATGCATATCTCCATCCTCACAAATTCGCTACTAGTCATTCAAACACGGACAGGATTTTCACCCCAAATATGTCTCAAAGTAAACCTGAAAAGTTTTTCTCCGACAAATTGACTAAAAGAAATATTAATGTTGCAAAAAGAGAAAAGTCATTACCACAGATTTTTTTGTTAGTTAGTCAAACAATAGCATTGATTTTCCATTTCTTTATGAAGTTTGCTCCAGAAAATTCTTGCTGCATAGTCACAACTTTCTTACAAAAAAAAAGTTTCCCTGAAATATCAGCATATTGACTTTGGATAGCAAATAACTAGTACAAAGACAAACTATAGTACTTTCTATCGATATTATTGAAGCAATTTTTCATTTTTTTTACTCGACACAGCCTGCACTTAATGACAGGTAAAGAAAAGTCTTTTTCCCACGAGCAACCAAAAACCATCGTATGGCACGTATACAATAAGATCTCTATAAATCATTTTGAGGTTTTCATCCTCCCTTTTAGTATAAAAAATTTGGGTTGTCCTTTTTGATAATAGCAAGTAACACTTTTAATCTTGTATCTGTAACATTTTTCTCGCAAAAACTCCAGTCACGTAGTTTTGTTAAACGCAACAACTTTTCAAGTCTTTCTTTTCCAATTATCGATCTCTATTGTTGCTTGGTGAAAGCAGGAGAAAGTGTATCAGTAAAAACGAGGTCTCTTTTTTTTATAATTCTCGCCACACACGATTCTAGCTCTAGGGAATTTGCTTTTTTATGAGCGTATTTAATGAAGGACTTCGTTTAGGTTACATGAGATACTAGATTTTTAGAATGAATCCAAGCTAAAACTTTCAAAGTTTACGCTGTTTTCACAAAACATGTTTTCCCTATATCTCTATGATTTTTGTCAGACGTTAAACAAAGAGTAACTTGTTGTCTGGAAAAGTTTCGAACGAGAGTTTTAAAAGTTAGTTTCCTTTTAGGAGAACGCGTGTAATTTTCAAATCTATCCTGGTGAAAAGAATCATTTTCCTTTTGTGAGCAGACGGAGAGATAGAAGGGTGAAAGCAGTAACGGTAGAAAAGAGTTGGACTAGTATACCTTATCAGGACAATATGAATTTCTTGTAAAAACAAACTGCTTTGATTTTTATAGCGTTTTCTAACAGTACGTATTGTATTGATGCTTTGTTCACGTACAAATTGGTCGCTGTATAATTGAGGAAGTCAGTAAATGGGTTTTCTATCTATAGTAATGATTATTTTGGCTTATGTGTGTTCGCGAGCGATTTTTCAGAAGGGTTTTTATGTTCTTGGAAAACGAGGTTAAGTATTTCTTTCTGGATTAAAATGTTGGTTTCTCTTGCGTATAAAAAATGTACATTAGCTTTAAAAACACTTAAACTTAAT
>JAAXOA010002235.1:0-13676 GCA_036561885.1 Salina celebensis | reverse complement strand
TTTTCAGCACAAATGTTCAAAGAAAACTAATGTTACGTTTGCGTTCGAACCTTAAAACCTGCCCGGCTTGAACGGTTAGAACTCTATCTACTGCATTGTACCTTGCAACAGGAATGGAAGGGAACAACTCTCCTTTCTCATTCAACAACTTGAAATCGGTAGAATACTGCGATGAAGGGTCAAATGGAGCTGACGGGTTAACTACGGCAGTATGAGCTGAATCGAGCACCCCATCATGAACATCGTACGTGATTCGAGGCGATTGCCGGAGGGTTTGGGTTCCTTTTCGAACCCTGTGCAGTGGTGAAAGCAGGAGGTGGAGGAGGTGGTGACCATTGAAGGTGGGAAATGTTTTTTGTTTTGTGTTGTTTAAGGGAAATAGACATTAAGATTGAAATCATCAGTTACTGATTATTTTTTATATTTCTTTCTTCAGTTTTACGCGACAAGAGACGATTGCTGGAGGGTTAGGGTTCCATTTCAAACCTCCTGCAGAGATAACTGTCTTCCTGTGGTGAGTTGAATTAATTATTGCTTCGGTAAATGGTATATGACATTAATTACGACAAATTCAACATGTAAATTTTTCATTTTTGGTGTTGTTTAGACCGGAAATTGAGAGTTTTTGGCTGTCCACGGACGTTTTTGGAATGGACTCGAATGATATTTTAAGTATACAATCCTTTCATTCTACAGTACACTGTGTAGATAAGATAACCTGTTTGGTAGACCTTCTTGTGATAGCATGTCAAAATATGACATGCGTGGCTGGATGAAAACTGAAGCTTTGTACAACGGCTTGTTTTTTGTGATGACGCAAAACTGAGCGAGTACGCATTCCGGACACGAGAAGGATTAGACGGAGGATGCCAATACTAACCACTAAGCACCGTTATCGTTCCTCTTTTTAGATAGATCAAGCCCGTGTACTGATCTAAAGTTTAGCTGATTACAGAATGCAAATGGTTGTGTCAACCTACCAAACAATATATAAATATTATACAGCGTGGGAAAGTTTTTGGCATTTTGGACCCTGCACAAGCGATTCTGTATGTTTTTGCAAATATTCTCCTCGCAAGTTCGTCTTTGTTTGAAGCATCCCTCCGAGAGCCATTCTGTATCTGTAGATGATGACTCAATCTGTCCAACTGATTGTAGCACAATCAGTTTGCAGTAGCACAACTTTCTTTGTTTGAAGCATCCCTCAGAGAGGCATTCTGTATCTGTAGATGATGACTCAATCTGTCCAACTGATTGTAGCACAATCAGTTTGCAGTAGCACAACTGGCCTTAGCTTAGTACTTATTGTTGTATAATGTAAGTATTCGTCGTTGCAAGAATCTAACTCGACTCGAACAGCTGCAGACACTTTTGTAATGGCCAGAGCAAGGCAGGCAAAGTCGTTTACATGCATAATGAGCGCATTTTTAGTAACCACTGACGATTGTTTTGACGCCATGCATGAATCTGACCTGCATTTTTTAGATGATACTGGTTTACCAGACTTATTGAATATAAGCCCATATATTTCATTAACAGATACTCAGAATGAACCCAAAATGCAACCACACAATCCCCTAAACATGAACTACAAGCAACACCAAGTTAAGACCAAGAGACTTCTTGATTATGCAGAAGGGCTATGAAAACAAATTAGGGGACCTCGAGAAGGCTTAGCTGAAAGAGAGAAAGTGTGAAGAAAGCGAAGGTTTTTAAAAGTACTAAACCAAATTCGCATGCAGTGGCCAGTGAGATAAAAAAGAAGCTCAGCGAAAAGGAAAAGTTTCGTACTTTGGTGAATGAGCCCAACACAGCACGAATCCGGATACAGCCAGAAAAGCCAGGTTGCGTATCACGTATCACGTAAGTATCACGATTCACAGAACGACGGAACTATTACGGAGAGGCATGATTATGAAAACCAATCGATTAGGTCGAGCAAGAACAACAGACCTACCCCAAGTTCTTCAAGTTCTGAAAAATTCATTGTTCAACTGGAGCTGAGTGAAATAAACGAAAGAAAAGATCCAGGAGCATTACTCCAGAAATCTTACTCTGTCTCAACGGATTCTGAATGAGCCACCACCACCTCGTGCAGTTGCAAACATCCAATATCCTGTGAACGAAAAGATTTCGCCACTAGGACCTGCTGATGAACAAGGAGATACAAGGATTTTTTTGTACAAAAAAATTAAAATAATCATCATTAAATACATTGGAGTTTTTGTGAACTCTACGGTTGCTGCCGTTGGAATGAAACTAGTTTTCTTTGTCATATCTGTCAAAGTTATTGTTTTATGATAATGCAAAATGGTTGTATTACATAGACACTAAAAGGTACCTTAAAAATACACATGCAACCATGAGACTGGTGTAAAAGGTTCTCACTGTTCACTTAGGAAAGAAATCAACAAGGTTTAATTTGTGACAGGAATATTAGTAAAAGATGTGATGTACTTTTTGCGGATTCCTTGCATGCATACAGATAAATTTTCATCATTGTTTTCGACAAAGTGGTCACTCTAAGATGCAGAGTACCTCAAGTGTAAGTCGAACCAAGGACAGTGACCACTTGAGGTGTATCATTTAGACTGTTTAGACCCAATATCCCTATTTTCCAGGTTTGCGGTTTGATGGCGGTATGTGGTGAATCAAAGTAATCACCGGATTCATGTTCAATTTTCAAATTAACTACAAATTTTTAAATTTCAGTTTGTGAAGTTGAGGTTGTAAGTGTTTCAATGAGTTCTGATGGGGGGGGGGTTAGGTTTTTGAAATAACCTGGACGAACTATAGTTATGTTTATGAAGTCCGCTTTAATTAATTGAGTCTTAGCAGTCTATAAACATATCGATCTCAAGGATCTTCGAAAGATTTAAACTGTTTACACATACTGCATCTTGTTTCCCTGTTTCCAATCAATGGCACAGGCGTATGCAGGCATGTAAATCCTGCCAAGAGACAAACTTTGATGATACAACTTTTGCAGAAAATTTCCATCGGATATGGGGTCTAAGAGGTCTAAATGACAGCGAAAGGGCTCATCCACAAAGGTTGAATACTGAAACCCAATCATCATATTAATAAATAACAGTCTATCATAATCTTTTAATGGGCAACCTTTTGGTAAGATTTGTAAAGAGTAAAGAGTGGTCAACACTTGGAACAATTGCATTCATTTCGATGCGAAATTGACATACATAGGTATGCATGATTCCTTACGACTTGCTTTCAAATGCGATGCAGTCATGCAGTAATTTGTACTTGACTCCATTATGTATATTTTCGAAATTAAAACAACTTTTGTGAATGAATCGGCTTTAAATCCAGTTAATGCTTGAAAAAATTTGGTATTATAAAATGTTCAGGTATGCTGTTATATTGGAAAACGCTTCAAAATTAAAATAAACTTAATTTCTGAATTAGTTTGATGGGATTGTTCCCTTTTCTGGGACTCTTCTAAGTATGTTCATAATGTGTTCTTTAGACGATTGTTCTTTAGCGCAAAGAATGAGCTAGTGTGTTTTCTCGTGCTATTCACCGGCTGTCGAAGCCGATTTCACATTTCACAGCGACATTTCGATAGTAAATTTTTATCCCAATCATTTTCTTTGTAAGCGAGTGTTTTGTGTCGGAGATACATAGTCAAATCACGAAACTTGTTCAAAAACTGTGACCGATTTACTTCGTACTCATCGGAAATTTGAAAAAAAATTCAAAAGCTTATTTTTTCATCAAATGCTATATAAGGAGATATATCTGTATAATTGATACGTACTTAAGTGCACTTTTGGAGTTAGGGAGTTTTAAGTACTTAGGGAGTTTTTTCCTCTCAATTCAAAAATATGAAAACTCAAAATGAATAAGTTTGAAATAAATGACCAAATTTTGAAATATACACAAAACCTTTTGGAAGCAATAATTGATAAGAGATCACAAGAAAAAATTATTGTAGTTACGAGCTTGCACAACTAGAAATAGAAATATCACTTGGTCCAATTTGCCAGAAAATCATCGTCAATGTGCCCCATATTCGTGTAAACATACAACGAACATACTTTTACAACTAGCAGAAATTAAATCAGAAATTACAGAGCTTATAAAAATATCACAGGTTAATACCCAAAAGTGCAATTGACATAATTTATGCATCAGAAATTAGGTCCATAGTATTAGTACAGAAATTTTTTATTCCCTAAATAGAAAATCATATTCGTTTATCAAATGCGACTACAGAAGGAAATGTTTGTGTTGGCAAGTACTTGAGTTTTCAAACGATAGGTTAGGTGTTTGTAGTTCAAAAATTATCCTGTCCGATACTTAAATGACGTTGTAGAAAATTATTGTGACCTTGGTTATACTGACTTTGTAGCTGGAGTGTGTGATAGTCCTGATAGTGATACGTATTTTCGCAAGGGTTCAAGCACACCCGTCCGACTGATAATACCCGGTACCCTATGGGCAAGAGCCCCATAAGCAGAGTCCCGATGCTTGATCTTCCAAATACATATTGGACAACTGACGAAGACATCATGTTACAAACACAACAAAATATTAAAACAGTCAGATATTCAGGAGATTTGCTGTTGTTTACGAACCGACCAAGCAAGATTCGTATCGCTTCAACATATGTGGAAATAAAGGTCCAAATTCAGACCAATCCTATTGTTCGAGATTTTTGAACACTGTATTTTTTAAACTCCACAGTTGACACATACTTTGTCCTTATGTGTTTGTAGGAGTGTCGACATTCTGTTAAACGGAACAGCCAAGTGGATTTCCTAACTTCCTCGTAACAATTCTAGCTACTTTTTCTGTTAGTCCTTTAATATATGGTAAAATTGCTCTTGGTTTAGTCTTTTCGTGTTGACATGGTGAAAGATATATGTGTGTTGTATGTCTATAGTATTCAGGACTGCAGATTTTTATAGCACGTTGGATGAGGGTATTAATCACAGTGATCTTATGGGCTCGGAGGTGTGTAGAAAACCAATCCAGATATTTTGCCAGTATGAGTAGATTTTCTGTATTTGAACTTGAGGCAGTCATTATCATCCCGTTTAATAAGAACATCAAAAAATGGAAGTTGATTGTCCCTTTCTGTTTCATAAGTAAACTGTACGTTTTTATGAAAACTGTGGAGTAGTTGCAGTAATGGGTTAACTTGTCGTTTCCTGACTACTGCAAAAATGTCGTCAACGTATCTCGATCAATTTCTGTTCCAAACCATCCATGAAAATATCAGCGGCAATATTTTATTTACCTGTAATAAGACAAAACAAGACACCTTGAAAGAAGAAAAAACACATAAGGCACGTTCACACTTTCCTACAACATAAACACATACTCGAGATTATGTTGTGGGTCCCCAATCCTGCACTTTTTAATATACAGTCCAACCTCTCTATAACGGTCGGCTATTGGCGACAAATTTTCAGACCGTAAAAACAATGGTACGTTATAAGCATGGGTAAAATACACACGGTAAATAGCATACGGGCGACAGAACCCTCGACCGTTATTGAGGGGTGACCGTTATAGAGCAGTACGTTATAGAGGGGTTGGACTGTATTTAAATAACTGTTGCAGGAAGTTGACGAAATTGCAGCTGCTGCTCAAAGTTTTGCTCGAGTTCTAGGTTCTTTGTCCAGTTTGAACGACTCAGAGAAGTAGCAGCGACCCTGCAGTGGAGGAGGGGCAACGCCAGACTCGGGTTTTGCGTCGTTGAACAAAGACTTGTTCCGGAAACATACAGAGCCCTACCGCGATAAGCTATAATACGGGCCCATATCGTCATTTAAAAACCGGTAAAATATGAATATCTATTAGTGCTCTTGCTACCATTCTATATGCGTTACTAAATAAAAGATTCGCGTTGGCATCTGACACCTTTGGGGGGGGCAAAGAGAGTGGTAGAGTGAATCCTATTGTTTTGGATTTTCTCGAATGCTGGCAATTGGTCATACCAGCTCAAGGATGACCTGAAACCGTTTTCAACTGTGTAATGATGTATTCCATACTTTTACCCATAACCCATCAATATCTGCATGAATTGGGATGGACACAATTGCCTTTCTGTACAGACCTACATTGTGTAGAGCACACACTGAAGTATGAAAATGTAATCAAGTCACACTTTCACGTGAAATCATTCATGTTTCTTGTCCTCCGCCCCATTTTTAATTTGATTTGGGCGACGTAAGTATCATTTTTAATTAAAAGGCGTTCTTCAACGCATAAATCCTATCCCTTTTCCCTAAAAAACACTTGATTTAATACATGGGCAATGAAAGCTGATTATAGTGCGTAACAATTATCAGGTATTAAGACTTTCATGCTGGTTATGCGCGTGCGGTTTTATGCGGCTAAGTTTATGGTCAAAATGCCTTAGATGCAATTTTAAAAGACCCTGAGCCCGGAAAGAATTTTTTAAGAACAACGTATTAGACTACATAATTAGATTAATTTACTCCTTTCTCCGTTTCAAATGAAACTGAGTTTGGCCTTAGGACTGTTGTTAGAGTTTAAATTTTGATATAATAATATTATAAATTTGAATTACTTTAAAAGTTTACCGGTATTTCTCTTCTTTGTGTAAACAATAAACACCGACAACTATAACTGTTCCTGTATTTGAGGTTAACCCTGTGTAGAGACGTCCATTTAAATTTTGCGAAGCCACACGACAATCCATGACGATCCTGGAGGATGGAGTATTTTCACATATCCAGCATAAACGGGTGTAATTTCATAGCCCACAAAGTGTTTCGATTTCGATATAATTCCTATACTCATGTGAGATGCAAGCTACTGTTTCAAGAATAGGATTGAACATAAATTAATGTTATACTGCTACTGCTCTTAATAATTTTACAACACAGAAATTCCATGCATAGATGATTACATTATACGTTAGATTATAGATGATAGTAGTTAATGTAGGAGTTATAGCTCGATGTAGACACGATCATCACATAGAAGGTTTTTCTTACAATTTAATCTTTATTTTCCTTTCCTCATTTTCAAACCCTCCCTCCTCCTTAGCTGTCAGTTGTCAAAAAGGTCCAGATCGAACTAGATCCATTGTTTTTGGCTCCAGATTGGTCAAAACAGTTCTGGATACGTAATGCCCACCTCAAAATGACAAACAATGTAAAGTTAATTACACGTTAAATGCATTTCCTGTTTTATTTAACCAAATATTTTACTCACCGGTGGCTTCCTTGTAGTTAACATTGATTATTGCGAGCTGACGGTCAGAGTCAGCTCTGTACAGTTCAGCAGGGCCGATTTTTTCGATTCCATGTAAAGCGGAGATCACCTTATCAAACTGGAACATCTTTACATTGTTCGTAAGTGACTAGTCAGAATGTAGCAATCATTTTGTTACCTTTGCACCAAAAATATTCCCGGCTTGACCAGCATGGAGATGGACGGATTCACGCATTTCTGTATGGTCCAGTAAGGTCGACTCCATGGTCGTCAGAGATCTGAAGATTGAGTTCTGCAGCAAATGGTCAGGTCTGAGCAGCTGTCTGTAAACAATCAAGGTCAAATACTTGATACACATGAAAAACTTCAACGTAAAAATCATGGTTAAAAATCAAAATCAACTGAAATAATGATAAGTCTGTAAAAAATCCTGAGTAGCGATAGACGGCCTTGATTATTGCTGAAGTTGGAAATTGCCGCGTATCTCTAAAAGGACTTTTTGCTTCTTGCGTTTTTCTTTCTCCTTCGTGTAACCGGTTCTGGTTGCAAACTTAATGGGAACTTGCCCTTCCTCCATAGCCAATGAGTCTGCTGGTCACCTGTTCGTATGTCTTGAAGTTTAACACACCAAAAGGAGAATGGACCACTGCGTTGCGCTTTTGTGTATCTTGATCTCTGTGTATCTCTCAGCAATCGAAAAGGTTCGGTGCAAGATGCAATTCCTTCTGTGAGGCTGTAGGTAGATTTTTCCATATTGGGTTCTCGGTCCAAAGTATAAGAGGTTAGGGAAAACTTGGATCATTATCCATCAATCCTCGGCAAAAGGTTTTTATGGGCAGCCTGGATTTCAGCAGTTCACGCTAATCTTCCCTTCGTATGGTCTTCATCTTTAAAAGTATTGTATCTTGACCTATTTTACGCGGAACATAAATGGCTCATAAAACGTAGTATGCGCGCGAACAAAATTCCGGCCCTCAAGAAAATCCTAAGTGGCTTCGCCATCCACGTTAACCTCCCTGTAGTAGCAGTCGTCTGTAAAATCCATTCTAGAAATAGTGGTTTTGATATCTACCTGACATCTACCTGAACCACCTGATATACCACATACTTAACCTAACACACTTATCCCTTGACAAGTATTTCTGTTTCTACCGAATCATTTTTGTTTTTGTAATATTTTTCTTTTTAATATTCCACAAAAATTTGTAGTTTCATATTATATTTACTCTTCTAAAAAAAGTTACATAAACACAAATGTGACATGTTTCATTCCATCCTAGTTTAGGTTGCCATTCCCTGTTTTCCACCATCTCTATCGTTTTAACTGAAAATCATATCCATGTATATTAGGTAAATTTATGTATTCATATAACTGTATAGGTTTGTCCTAACCAAACAAATTAAAATTGTGAACTTTTAAACTGGAAGTGAAATTGTTTTTATGTACACAAATTTTGCTTAGTTTTATCAAAAAATTAAAAATGATTAGTTGTTCTTTTACGTACCAATACAATTTAGATTTTTTCTAAATTATGGGGTAATCTTTTTGGTCTCTTTTATTGTTTACGTATGATATTTTGATCACTGTTTTAAGATCTTACGTATCACATTAAAACTAGAAAGTGGTTTAGCAATTACATGATGAATATAATGTTTCCTCAATTGATGGGACCGGAGATCCATGACTATTCTAATATGTTTTGTATCAGGTTTGATTAGAAACACTAATTTACGGCAGTAACTATTTTTACTAATCCAGGCGAATTCCATGGTTTTATGAGCTATTCCGTCCGTTTGGGTTTGTAAAGACAATTTGGATTGGCCTTGAGGTTGGATGGAGAGACATGATTCTAAAATTTACAACAAAATACGAACTTTATTTCTCCGGAGGGATCTTATAGTTCGAAATTAGTATTGTTTGACTTTTTTAAAACGATAGAAACGAGCTAAAATTGATAGTTCGAGTTCAGTTTGAGGTCTACGTCTCTGTTGATAAAAACTGTCCGTCGATGGGGGAACTCGAGTCCTAAATAACACATCACTCTATACATAGTATAGGATAAATTAGTGACCAGGTTGCCGGGATTTTTCACTGGCAGTGAACTCTATTCGCACTTTGCACCGAGTGATTTCCGGATTCTCTCGGAGCAGCAGCAGATTTTCTATTACGTGTTCCAACACTTGATTTATCCGCTCGATACACACAACTGATCACTGGAGGTTTTTAGAGATAACTCTTCTTTGGTATATTGGATATTTGTACTTGAAAGAGTTCACATAAATTTGTGAAATCATAGCGGGATGTAGGGTAGCGAGCGAGAAAACTTGTTCTACGAAGTGTTCTGTACGAGTAGTACAAAATCTGACGGTGTCTGGTACTGAAGTTTTATTTGATTCAGATGCTGGATTATGTTCCACATTAATAGCTTCACAATTTACGGCACTCAATAATGCTAAGTCCAGATTACACCGAGGAAGACAAATAAGTTTGGGTTCCACTTCTATTGTAAACTTGTAAACGTTGACGTTCTCACTCAACTTCATATTACTTCGTATCAAATCTGTAACGGCTTCAAGAATATTTTTATCGAAGACTTGAATAGACTCTTGGCCATTCTTAACACACGCTGCAATTGTGTAGTTTTTATAAATTTGATTCCATCTTAGGGTGTAGTTGGTTTGCTCATTGATTTTTAACATGTACATCAAACTGAGTAGTAAAAAGGAAGGGATAAAGCGATCCCTCCGCCATTTCCTACCAGGAAAAAGTGTTATCAAAAAATCATGTGTTTCTAAGGTTTTTTAATGTTATCGGTTTTAATTATGTCTTAAATCCCGAAATAATATTTTATGATTAGCGATTCGGACAGTCGTCTGAGCCGTATCCCTTTTGCGTTTCCCAACCCTTTTCTACCAAGTATTTTTCATATGCCTCCCAACCCAACCTCCTCAGGAATGGAAGGAAAACCTTATTCTCTTGCCCAGTCGGCTTGAATTAAAAAAGTCCACCCCACTTTGAATACGGGGCTAATATTTGACGAGATTCATAGTAATTTCTTGTTGATATTGCACGATTCGTAAATAATAGCTCAAAGTTAGTGAGAAAATCAATTAAGAAACTTCAATCATTAGCAATGTTATTCAACAATTTGAATTTGAGCATTAAGTGTAACATCAGCTATCTACGGTAACTAGAGATCCTGGATGGAATCTGAGTAAATAAGCAGATTTCAGGCCCTGTAACCAAAATTTCAAATTTTTCAGTCCTACAACAGAACGGTGAGAAAGGGGACAAAACTTCTGTTCCGCGTGACGAACTTTGTGCATGACTCCAATTTAAAATGCAAAAATTGTAAAATTAAATAAAAAATGCAAAGGAAATGAGAAAAATAAGGATATTTGGTGAACGCTTAAGCGCATTGGCTTCAACTTAGACAAACAGGTTCCAATTGGTCTCACACATGTATGGATACATTTAGAGCCCGATTTGGCAGTACACGTGTTTCCAAACACCTACGAGTCAATTCAACTTGAAAAGCAATTGTACAGAACAAAAATGAGTGAAAGCATAACTTTTTACAATGATAATCGTCAAATCAATGATTTTTCGCTCTTTTTCCAAAATACGACAGAAAATTTATTTTCCTCTTCCCAGGATACATTGAAAATTGAAATTTCGAGGCGTGAGGACTAGATAGACCGTCCACCCAACACCCTTTTCGACCCGCGGTCACCCCTCCAAAGCCACAAAAACAAACAATTTTTAAGACAAAACTTGTCCTCACGCCTCGACATTTTGTGCTACTCCCACAACTCTTGGTATTCCTAGCTCAGTTTTCAATTCTCTTTCGAGAGTGCTATCACTCATGACAATCCGTCCACCCAAACACCGTTTTCGACCCGCGGTCACCCCTCCGAAANATTTTTAAGACAAAACTTGTCCTCACGCCTCGACATTTTGTGCTACTCCCACAACTCTTGGTATTCCTAGCTCAGTTTTCAATTCTCTTTCGAGAGTGCTATCACTCATGACAATCCGTCCACCCAAACACCGTTTTCGACCCGCGGTCACCCCTCCGAAACCACAAACACCAACCATTTTTAAGACAAAACTTGTCCTCGCGCCTCGACATTTTGTGCTACTCCCACAACTCTTGGTATTCCTAGCTCAGTTTTCAATTCTCTTTCGAGAATGCTATCATTCATTTCAATGCATTTACCACAACAGGGTTTTCGACCCGCTGTGACCCCTCCAAAACCTAACCCAACACCAAATAGACTAAAATTATATGTATCATGTTTTTAATTTTAAAAGTCTAAAATTGCTAAGTTTTGGACTGAAAATAAATGTAAAACTCATTCCCTCGATATACTTTTACCATAAAAGCTCACAGTACAACCAGAACATTGATTCCGTCTAGATTTCTATGAAAAAAAGTTTCAAGTTTTACCGAATTTAGAGGACTTACCAATTGGAAATACTTACAAAAGTCCCCGTTGCCAAAATTTTAAATATTTAAGTCCGGAATCACGACGACGGAGAGAAAAGGAGCAAAATGTGTTTTACGCGTGATGTGTCACCATGGCTGAGGAGGAAGAAAATTGTCAGTTGAATGGATGAAAGCTGGTTTCGCATCGAGGCAGATTATAATAACACCTGACAAGCAATGTTTACAATTGAATTGCAGTCCATGGGTAATCTCAATAACTTACGGCAAAAGCAATTTCCTCTAAAGAAAAAGCCTGTCGGTTTTATGGTCACGCTATGCTATTTTGATACAAACACCAGTAAAAGTAATTCAACGGTCTTCACATGTGAGCAAGCTGCTTAAAACGCATAAGATGGCTTAGATAGGTAAGCTTGCAACAAACCATAAGAACATGCTTTTCGAGGTTATAAGAGTTTAAATTAGTAATAAGACCATTTAAACGGCAATAGTAATAATCTCACTCAACGTTCGCAAAGAAATTTAGAATTGGTATGAAAACTAATACAATCAACGTGGCACTATAGGAAACTGATTGAAATTAGCCAATATATGTTGGTCCGCAAAACGGATGTATACGGTTTAGTAAAGCATAACACCAGAAGTAGTGTTTGTACGACTATACGCCTTTTTTACTTCAATTTGAAAGGAATCTCGGAAATACAGTATGTAAGTCACGTCACCATCCAGTTTTAATAATCACACAACATATCAATGTAGTCTCCACAGTCATTTTTTCTGCTTTGTGTACCAGTCATGCAATTCCAGGTCAAACTACTATTGCAAAATGCTAATGTCTGTGAAACATTTCAATTCAACCTTTTTTCTGACTAGAGTATGCGTCATATTGACAAGTGTTTTAAATGTACTAGAAAATTTGTGCCTCATGAAACTAACTCGAGGAATGAAGGATAACAATTTTAGCGATATGGTACAATGGAACAATATTTTATGTAAATGTAGCATTTATATCAAATTCAAAGCAATAAAATCAGGCAAAAGGCTTAGCTTACGGTCTGCATGAGATATGCATACCTGTGAAGCTGTTGAGAAAACCGCTCCCATCCGTACTAGATTCGTAATTTTACATATTAGTTTGTTCAGCCAAAAGTTAAAAGTCTGTTTCATTTTGCTTATCTTAAAAGACCCAATGGTTTTACTCTTCGAAAGCATTTTTAACTAGTTAACGAATCTTTTAAACTATCCCATTCCTTCGGTAATCTTCACAGCCTGGGAAACATGTAGCATAGAATAGGGAATTTCTTGTTGGGACTACGGACAATCAACAGGCATTATAATATAGAAAAAAGTTGAATACCATTGGCACTAAGATTTTTCACAACTAAACTGTATTTTTTAGATTATTTATCCTTCAACAGTTTAAGTCCTGAAGTGTGTTTTACTAAGTTCTACATTAGTAGCTTATCATATCATATCATAGCGACACCCATACGTAAAACATTTTTAAATTTTGTTAAACTATTAAGTTAATACCATAATGCTTATCTGTAAACTGATGCATTGCATTTCCTGATGACTTTTCAACAGGCTAGTTTCGGGCAGTTTGTTCGAATGAAAGTGAATTTTTTCAATGAAATATTTACAGAATTTTTGTATTTTGTGAAAAGGTAACATATACAGAATAAAACCGGTAAACTTTTAACGATACATTTTGTTAAGTGGTAAGAAAAAAAATCATACAACGAAATCAAAACTATGCAATGAAAAAATTGCAGGGTCAAATTTGATTTGTTCGTCATTTTGTTCCCCAGCGGCCATACCAGTAGCGTTGTCTGAGCGCTTAGTTTCTTGTTAAGTTAGTTAAGTTACGCGACGTCTATTGGACACGTCAGACTGTACTGGCACTAAAACATTTGCGATCAATCAACACACATACGCACTCATTGTTTTTACGTCCGTGCTAGGCGGCAAACTACGTAAACTTAGCATTAGCTGAAATGATAATATCTGTATTAA
>JAAXOA010002234.1:0-13677 GCA_036561885.1 Salina celebensis | reverse complement strand
CAATTATGCAGTAACAGACTTCATATATCCAATATATGGCTCAACTTGGAACAACGTAAACTTGCAGCCAACAGCAAAAACTTTCTTTTCAGAGCAGGCGATTTCTATATCGAAGAATCAAAATTTTTTGGAATCTACCATAACTTTGTAACATTTTGAGAAACACGAAGGGAAGCATGTGAAAGGTGTATGTTTGAACTAACAATTCGATGCACTAAATCAACACCGGTGAAAGTCGCAACGCAACAAATGAAGTTCTTGTATTATTTTGAATTTGCTATCAGTTTTAGATATTTGGTATTGAAAGGGAAAAATAGACAGCGTTAGTCCAATGTGGTACAAGAACTCATGTAGCCACATTTGCTAAATCCATGAATAATTTTTGTGACTTTTTGGCTACAGATAGTCGAACACAGCGTAGCAAAACACATCAGAAAATGCTTGAATAATTCCGAAGACACACGTTGAAACTATTTCAATAATATATTAGGGTTTGCTTTTAAATATTGATGCTTTAGCTTCATAATATAGCTATTTGTAGATTCTGGTTTGCGCGAAATTACACTGAAGAATTTGAAATTCAAAACCATCAAAAAACCAAATGAATCTTATACAGTCTACTAGCGGAATCAGGAACAACCAGCTACAACTATAAACTCATATCATTGTGTGATACCTTCAGCTGTATGGATCATTTTTTAAACACACAGCATTTGCTACGCCATTAAATAGTTTTACTGGTCTGTGTGTAGTTAGACGTAACTTAATTTTGTACAAGAAAATTTTCAAAACATAGTCCAAAGTCTATAATACTTACTACAAATGAAGATAAAATGTCTTAAACGCATTTTATCCCAAAAGACGCTTGTAACAATACATTTTACCAATCGCATAATTCACTTTTCTTTCCATTGCTTTGAAATGTACACTGTAGTCAAGATGGGAATCTAACCAAATACCTAAGTATTTTAACTCAGTCACAAACTCGACTTTCTTACCAAATATACAAAGATATACAAATTATTTGTGTTTTCTAAGATCTCATTTTTTGATATTCTATCGTGTGAGTTGACAAATACCATAGCATTAGTTTTATCAACATTTTTTACAATACCATTTTCTTTACACCACGCTTGTAATGTACTCAGCACCTTATTCATTTCTAATATCCCTGCATCCAGATTCGTTGCATCTACCAATAAAGCAAGATCATTCGCATATATGTAATGCGGAATTAGAATTACTGATGATATCGAGTTAATAAAAACGGAGAATAAAATTGGCTAACGCTAACGCTTTCCCCTTTCTTTCTTTTATCAAGGATATTGAAAATATTCTGCGTAAGCAATGAAAATGCGGTCTCACAAGATCCAACCTTGCTAAATCCATGTTGAGCATCCGAGAGTCTATTTTCAATCATTGCATATAGTCGGTAAACAACTACTTTTTCTAATATTTTTGTTAGAAAAGACAAACCGAAAATTGCTCGGTACGATCCAGCTTGCGACCCTCTGCCTTTCCCTTTATAGAGCGTAAAACAGTCAGTAGTGAATGAATGAAAATGTGCGTCCACTGCGGTTTTTACTAACTTTTTACCAACCTTGTTTTGCAAACTTTTAACCTTTTTGGTTATCAGTCTGGACTGCATTTTTAAATTAAATTTTCTATTAATAATGTATTTATTTTTAAAGAAAAAGCAGACTATGTCTGGAAATATGATCCTTTCATTCTTATTGAAATCTGAATCTCATTTCATTCCAATTTTGGCCCTGCACCAAGTCTAATAGTCGACTCTACCTGATTTTCTTTTTGATTTTTCCCTTTTAACTAAAAACTTTAGTTTTCTTTAGAAACAATGTTTCTTTTCCGTCCATTCGTTTTCTTCTTAGTGCTGTCCACAGCCCATTCAATGGTCTTAAACGATACCCAATTGTCAAGCTGCTTAGACTGCTTGAAATATTGCAAAGAACTGGGGGCTTATCTCCCGCTATATATATTATTAACCAACGAAACAGAATTATGTGCCAAGTTCCTCTTTTTCCCTTCTGGACGACGGATTCTATTTTAATCCCCGAGGGTGATGGGCAAATGATTGTCGTGTTGAGTTTATAGCCCGAAAAAAAAGAAGTTACGATCTTGCCGCTGACGGTATACCCACAGCTAAATATTTCAATACTTTCATGCCCAAGAAGTGAACATAAAAAAGAGTACAAGTTGAAATATTCATCGCTTTTATTTGCAACTCTGTACTATGAAATCCCTTTTCTCGTCTCATGATGGTAAGAATTTTAGGTTTCATTTTTTAAAATTCTATCATGACTGTAATTCCTGTGAGATGAAGTTTCAATTTAATATTGTTTTAGAGTCCCTAAAGTATATTTCCTTCGGAAGTCGTTTTAGATTTGTATACAAACCAAACTGTTACAGACTGTAAGAATATATAATTGTGGGCATACTTTGCTGTGTTAATATTCATTCAAGTTTCCAGTCGAATGTTAACTCGCCTGAGATAATTTTATAAAAATATTGGTTTAGAAAAGCTAACAAAACACCGGAGATAAAACGTCATGATTAAAATTCCTCTAATTCAAAGACAAACTTAACAGTTCTTGCGGTACTTAAAAATTCCACATTATATTGTGCACATAATGAGATGATTGATTGATTTGTACGAAATGCCGTTACATTACGACATCTACGCAATTAAATCTTTGGGAATTGGGGATACTCTTAAGCACAAAAGCTGCACAGGCGAAAGTTAATTGTCTGGGCCTAGGTTCAAGATATTTTGTTTATGTTCCAAGCAAACTTTCCAATCGCTGATTGTGAAAACAAGAAATAAAAACTCAAAAAAGCAAGATACAATACAGGTGAGAAAATTTTCTAGTAGTCCAGACGAGTTTTAAAACATTTTAAACAGTTCAAAACCCAATGTGTCTACATGATACCACTAGTGGAATCAGACTTGACCAGAACCAGGGTTATTAAGTGCAGTGTAGTGTTGGTTGCTCAAGACAGTTCATATCATTTAACGGAATATGTGCGAACTGGAGAAGATGATTTTCTCATCGAGTTTCAGTAGTGGTTGTGGAATTTTGAAGATAATCATGTGCACAAATTTGTTGCACCAACAAACTGTTTCATCTTATGTTCAAAAGCGTTTTTCCAACTGGTCAAGTTATTTTATAGGACATTGATACATTGGGAGAATTGTGCATGTGCAATCAACGTTGGAATTTTCTAGGAACGTTCTTGGTGCGTTTCAGCCGGCTACCGATTCAAACAGCATGTCCGGATTATAGTCCTACTTTTATGCATGCAATATTGATACTGACAGCTAATATATGGAGCTTCGCGTTTCTAGGAGATGCCGTGGGGTTCTTTCCTTTAGTCCCAATGAGGTTTCAAGCGTGTCAGATTGATCAAATGCAGTTATATGATGTACTCCAGCAAACCAACTGAAGAATATCATTTTTACCAGATCTCTGAAGGACGCTCTGAAGGAAGAAAGAATGGCGAAAATCTATGGCTCTATAATGGCTCTCCAATATAGTGGTCAGGGCCTTTTGTATCTTCAAACTTCCCCATGAAATGAGTTCAAGATTGAGTACAATATTTTTTTTTTACTCTGTAATGACTTTTCATTTTCTCTCATTAATAAGACGAGAATTTTATGTTCCAAAACCAATGTTTTTAAATCATCGCTTGACTTTTGTTTCTGAGACTAGAAGCGCCTATCGATTATTTTTCTAGTCTCTAATGTGTACGGTAGACGTTTTACAATTGCAAACAAATCAAACGTTACAAACTTTAAAAACGGCTGGGCACGGTCAAGAAGAAACGACTGCTGCATAGTTTGTTTCAAAGCAATATTAACAAATGCTAATATTCAGAATTTTTTACAATCTCTACTATTTCTACAGATCAATCCACGCTTGTAAAAGACGAAGATGTCAAGCCTTCAGCAACTAATTGTCATTCGTCCTTAGAGTAAAGAGACGGATGCTTACTTTAGGTATGATACATTGCGTATGAGAAGTTTACCAAACAGATATTTAATTCCAGGAGAGAAATTGCTCTATTTAAATTTGACACAAAATGGAGTTTAAGATTTCTTGAAACCGAATGCCGTTACATTACAACATCCAAGTATATATTCTTTGGGAATCGAGAGTGGGCTAAAAAACCATCGGGTCACAGGTTAAACAAATGAGTACATGAGTACTTTTACGAGGATTGAAGATATTCTTATTTCAAGCCAATTTGAGATAGCTTATTGTGTTATTTTACCAAAAAAGCCAAACTCAGATAAGCCAGGACAAAATTCAAGAGAAATAATTATCTTGAAGTCGTGGCGAGTTTGGAAACATCATTTCCCATGAAATCAAGAATTTATTCCCAACAAAACTCTTATCGTCCCTGCACAGAAAATTTATGTTTTAACGTTTAAAATATTAAAATATATTTGTATGGACCTGGAAACTGTACTGACGGTTGGGGGAACTAATGTCCACATGCTTTCTATGATGAAAATGAATTTGGCTTTAATTAGATTGCATAATTTGCACTCTTTCAAACTTTTCTAAACCTTCAAATCCCTAATCTAACATTAGAGGAATGCAGGAATGTCAAGGTCTTAAATACTGAAAAGTTTTTATTACCAGTGCTCATAACGGTTTCTGTCTAAATCCGAAGTGTATATCATTATCAAATCTTTAAGTCGATATGATAAAAGATGAATGCGAGAGTTTTTTTTTAGCTTAGATTGGGTACAATCAATTTTGTAAAAAATCCAATAAACTATGCTCTATCCAAGTTTTCATTTCGAATTTATCCGAAAATTTTGAATCTGTAAGCACCAGCACATTCGAGATATGAGTACAGCTTTCAACACCATGCTTTGCTCTTATTGCAATGATTTCTTAAATAGAAAGTGGCACACAGACAATTTTTCAACTTGTCAACTTCGATTACTGGTATTATTAAATCATTATATTTTCTTGTGGTCTTTCCCAATTTCTGTAGTTGACATTTGACATGTAGTCAAAGGAAATTGAAGGTAGGTATCGGTATACGCGCCGCACTCAACACCGCGCCGGATGATAAAACACTCAAGTGTTCTATTTTGTTTTTACTGGAAATGGACATGAAGCCAAAATATAGTTTTTTAGTACTTTTGGTTTACAAGAAAATCAAGTTTTTCGTGACTTTGCATACGGGATTTACGTGATAAACTAAGAAAAACTATATGATGCTATGCTAAAACCACGTTTTTACAATCATCTGATGATTTCTGCCTAAAACATTTTTAACAATAGTAAAACACATGCCTACCCAATTCAGAATATATCACACTTTACAACTTTCATTCGGGAACACGTTTAATGGAGGGGACAATACATGACGGAGCCCAAGAACATTGCAGGGGAGTGATACCACTTCGTATATCTGTTAATTTGCAAAACTGCATTGAGCTATTGCTATTGTTCCAATTGAATGATTTATTCTGAGCTCCATTAAGTGAAGCGGGTGCCTTAATTCTTCTCCAGCGATCAAAAACCATCAAAAACAGAAAAATAAATTCATTTCTTGAAATGTTCGCTTCAGTTTACAATGCATCAATTCGCAATAATTAGTAAAATAGTGTAAAATTATCTATATCAGGAACCTGGCAGTCCCGAAAATGTAAATGGTGTTGAGCAAGATCAGTAACTCATATATTACCTTTTCAACAACAGCACTTGTGTTTGCAGCATAGCACTAGGAACCAACTGTTGGTAAATAATCGAAATGGTACCACTGTTACTACAAGTATTTGTAAGCCACTGAACCGTTTGCATCCATTCTTACTCTTATGTAGGCGTAACACCATGCCTAAACATCATGTAAGTATTTGATAAAAGTTCTGACAAAAATTCAGTTTTTTTCACAACCGCTGTTATTTTCATAGACCAGCGTCGTTTGCAAAAGAAGTAAAATCGCACTGACACAACTAATTATTAACAGGTCGCGAGTTAACCAGAGTACTGAGAAGATTGTTAAAATTTTATACAATAATATCATTCTAGGAGTGAATCCTCTGACATTCATAAGACTCAGGAGGAAACACATCATTAATTTTTGTTTGTTTCAGATTACCGTTACATTACGACATCCAAACATAAATCTTTGTAAATTGGTCCCTGCTAAACGTAAACGTATCAAAGGTTAAGGTTTATTATTTTTGCCAAGAAAGTTTTGTTGCAGAGAAATTTTGCAATACCTGATTACGACGTTGAGTGCACAGGAAACCTCAGACAACCCAAAAAGTAATCAGGCCTTTATCATACATACTAAATTTTTTGAAAGCCAATACGAGTTTTTAACTATGCCATTCAATTGACTCCCTACAAAAGGAAGATTTCATATTCAATGCATAATTTGCTTAACGAATTCACCTAGAGGTTGTTTTAGTTGTATCTGACTATGGATTACATAAGTGAACAGAGAAATGTATGAGTGAAAAGTGAATGTGCATCGGAATTCCTAAAGGAATTTTGTTGAAGGTTTGTACCAGAATTTTGTTGTTTTGGAACTTTTGCGCCAAATCTACGAATATCCATGGCTGAAATGTTAAAATCTTCATAATTTCACCTAATAACGTCATCGCTCTAGCGCTCTGATTTCATTTCAGACCAAGGACTTAATAATAAATAGTAGTTTCATGAAAGAAGTTACAATACGGGCGCTTCTACGCTTCGAAAAAAAAGCACCAATTTTAAAATATGCCTGACAAATACAAATATTTACGTTAGTAGATCTCTTCAGAAATTTGAGTAACGGAGGTGTGCAAAGAGACAGCCAAAAACTTTCAAATTCCAAGATAATAGTACGAAACAGTGGTTAAATTGATATAAGAGAGCGAGATTGAGGAACACTTTGGGGATTTCCGAATCATTAACCTTTCATGCTAATTCTGGCATTTTGTACTCTCAAACAAACAATCAAACTATAGCAGGCATCAACCTGATACATAACAAATACTAGAAACTTGTAATTTTCAATTCAATATAAAATATGGATATATTTTTCTTGTAGGGTTTCGGAGTTGGCGATTTCGCATGGATGTTAAACCCCCTTTTGGAATATACAATAACTTTGTATGTATTCATGAACAAGGAATGAATATTTATGTTATTTGGTAAACGCTGTGCCCAAAGTAACTACACAATTTTAAAAATCAACTACATGCAAATCGCCACAAACAAGAATTGTTGTAGTTTAAACTTTATATCTTTCCTACCCTGTTAATTGTTTGAATACTATTAAAGAAATGTCGGCATTATTACACCATTTTGCTAAAAAATCTCAAAATGTTTTACTATTTGGCTAATAGTATCCATTAAGTGACGTCACCAAGTATAATTCAAAATGCTTCCTGTACCACTAACATACTAATTGTAATATATTCAATATTAGTCAACAGGTTGTTCCTAAATTTTGATGTTTATACTTCCATGTAATTAAATTGGCGGAAAAAACTGTGCCAATTATGGTTGAAAAGAAATTTAAGCGTACGATTTTATAATATTTGAACTGTGGACAGCTCAAAACTCAATGAGTCTCATTGGTTCCACTAGGGGAATCAGAAACACCCGGAAACAGCTTTTAGGGTGATTATATTTTACAATGAACTAAATATTGTGTGATGCCTTGGTTTACAAATTTTTTTTAAAAGCACAGAACCTTTGCTCAGACACTTTTTCCATAGCTGACCTTATCATCAGTCCTTTACGCAGCGTCCATGTAACATGATTATCAAAGGGTTGTGATATTTCCGGGCTGGCTTGATGCTCACACAGGACTCCTGAAGATCAGTAAGCAAGGCCGCCCTTCTGGTTTTTAATTCCAGTGAAGATTGATCATATCAGTCCGCTAAAACATAAAGAAATGATTTGTTCCACAAATTTATTGCTCAGAGCTTCTTAAAATACTACAGGCGGTGAACTTACGAATTCGCTCCATGATCCTAAATTTTCATTGGTGCTGCTCACACACTACGTCAAAACAAACCATTTTGCAGGAAGGCATGGGGAAAACTGTAATGTAAAAATCGTATTTCAATCGAGTTCTAAAATTTTTATTCATTTCACTTCAACTGCAGTGTGAAAGAACATACCATATTGTTACAAGTTTGGTGTACTCTTCCATCCTTTTACGTTTTTGGCGAGCTTTATTGGAGTCTCGTTGGTCGGATTATAATCGCATGCTGCAATGGTTTGTCAGATAAGACGATTATCCACCGATTGCTAGGAACAAAATCAACGGCATATTAATATTAACAAACGACTAAACCAAAAAAATGTCTGATAAACCTACTGGAGAATAGCACTCAGGCCTCGTATTGTGTCCTTTCCATACGACGAAGTAAAAAACGGTCCACAGATTTTAAACGGAGGAGAAAGTCACAGTCCAAATTCCCATTTCACCAGCTGCAACTAGCAAGACCGACTGAGAAAATAAATTCACTGGACGAAAAAGACTGTGTTGCTAACGAGAATGTGCAAACATGTTGATAAGCCCAACTTGTGATCTTAACGAGGTCACCAGCATATAAAAGTAGGTATCAAGAAAACATGGATATTTTATGTTCAGCAGTTAAGTATTTCTGATATAAAACAACTTAATATCATTTTGGCTTGTTGTTGCGTGATCTAACATTATGCACTGAGAATGTGCAACTTGAATGAGTAATACATATTCATTTTTCATTTGAGAAGACGCTTTTCTACTTTTGGCATGAAGTTATCAATTATATCACATCGTTTTACAAATTGTGCATTTGCCAGTCTGCAGGCAGTTGCATCAAGATTTTCTCGCGTAAGATGACATACATACATACATACATACACTCACGAGTTGTGTAACTTAAAACTTATTAATTTAATTCAAGGTCAGGTCGGAATGAATGTTATCAATTAATTATTGACAATGATGGAAATGCCTAATTTCTACCAATATGAAGCTGTTCAGTACAGCTAAAAAGACACTAATTCAGAAAAGCTGTGAATGTACGTTTTTATCTGGTATGAAATTTTATTACACCATTATGAACCGGGCTAAAACTCCATTGTAAATATTTCAAAACAATTATATCAAGCAGATTTTTACGTGTCCATGTACTATTAAGTGTACATTATGAAAATATTTCTTTTACCTGGAACTGACGATAAGCCAAATTAGAGTATTTCAGTCGTCAGTCAAATTTTAATTGAAAATATTCTGTATGAAATATGAACTCGTCTAACTCAACTCGTCTTCTGACAACTCGCTCTCATTTGTGAACTCGTATAACCCGTAATTCGTGTAATGTTTGAATCTACCGAGAATTTTTTGTAGCTATTTGTGCAGTGAAATGTAACATCTTAAGATTGCTTTCAATTACCGGGCGCACTACCTTACATAAAGGGTTTAACTGAAAAAGTAAGCAGAACTATTCAAAGAAAGCTTGGAAACCCGTTAGGATACATCCCATTCAATCGCATGTCAGATTTGATTCAAACCCATAAAGACAAGGAGATGTGCAAAAAATGTGGCGTATACGTAATTGAATGCTCATGTGGAGCCAAATATTATGGCCAAACCGGAAGAGACTTGCCAGTACGTCTCAAGGAACATGAAAATGCAACCAAGAAAGGCGAAATAGATCACTCAGCCATAGCTCAGCATTACTGGGCAAACATCATTGACATTAACGACCACAAAATTCAATGGAACTCCGCAAAAATCATATATGAAGAGCCCAGAGAAGAGCAACGTTTAATAAAAGAAGCCATCATAATCCAGAAAGCACAAAAAGAAGGTGCCATACTCATGAACAGGAAAGGAGAGTTGACATCAGCACAACTTCCGGATTTTTGGAACGATTTTTTAGTGGAGATTTATCCAAATCCTCCATAGTCACGGAATTTGCAAACAAGAATCAGTTTATTTTTATATTTCCAAAATAACCTTTAGAGTTAAAAGTTCATTATCTAATTACCCCTGAAGAGGACTTATGAAAAAGTCGAAACGTCGGGATAATCTTTTTGAATAAAAGTTTATATGAAACACTCGTTGATATCATTTCAACACTAATTTAAAAAGCACTACCTTCAGTTTCAGTTTACGTACACTACCTTCACTCCCATCTCCAGGTCCATTCTCTAATTTAAAAATACGAGAAATGCAAACAAATACAGCCACTTTAATGTAAGCAATGAAAAATACCTTGGAAAATTATATTAGACGAGTTTCCGGTATACGATGCGTTATACGAGTTTATTAACACGAGTTACCTATACATACGAGTATACGAGTTGACGACCGACGAGTTGATGTACATTCGTACTGTGTGTCTACACCTGAACCTCCAAGCAACATTAGTGAGGAGTACGAATTGAATTGTCGTTGATTTCTTATCAGGATAAGAATATAGTTAGTTTTAAATTATGAAGATAATCATGTCCCGAAGCATGGCAGTGTTTAGCGAGGTATGACATTGATGAGCTCACTGTCTACGATTAACCGCCGGGACGGCTATAGACTACACGGGGCACCGTGAGACTTGAAACGATGATAATATATATGTTTAGGAGCTAGATATGGCTAAGGGATTTCAGTATTGATTTGATGGAAGCGCCAAGGATGGAAAATCCCATTCATGGAAAGTATTGTTGGGTTTGCATCCTGAGTTAAGGCTTCAATCTTCTAGCTTTTACTTTAAACATTGCCGTATAAGTTATGAAATCCGTCAACCACAATTATGTATATATGTACTTAAATATTGCTTCGACTGCAGATGCGTGAAATACAGGGTTAAAACTAATTAATCAACTTAACTCAATCAGCAGAGTGTAAACTTTTGCATTGTTAATGAAATCTTCCCTTTGGATTTTATGAGCAGAGGTTTCTCAATAACATGCAATAAGCCAGGCTTCATTCGAATATTATGAACCCAGGGTTTTGATTATGAAAAACTGAAATGTATAAAGAATTTCTGTTTATTATGCATCGCTAAAATCACACTAAGAAAGACAGAAGCATAGATAAAACATTCCAGAAAACTTAATTCAACAGTAGCAATTAGGTTTCTTCAGGCATCCTAATTTTATTTGAGGTACACTCTAGTAATCTTGTAAGAATTATTTTAAGATTCAAATGAAATACAAACTAGAACCCTTAATTACTTTAAGCTAAAATATCGAATATTGTTAAGATTTGGTATGAAACGTGCAAACTGCTGGCGTTAAAACACATGGTCATTGCTTAACCCTTTTAGTATATTGTGTTTATTAACCAAGTTGCATAGAACGGTCGACCTTAGCTAATCATAGCCTTCATCGAGGCATTAGTCTATTACACCCAGAACTGGAAAAATGCAGAGACGTAAGGTCAAATCAGTTGTGTTTTACTGTTGAACTTTTACTATTACTGTCTCGGTAATCGGCGGACGGACAGACAGACAGACGGTCGACAAGCTCATCAATTTCATAAAGCGCTTTAAAAAAATTGCTTTCTCATAAAGTTGATCTCATAAGAAACTTTCACGTTGATTGTTCTGAAGAGGAGCATAAAATTCTGCATTTTATTGTATATTTGAAAAGTAGTTTATGCATGAAAATCAATTATAGTCCACGGTTCCGGATGTATACAATGTCAAGTCGAGTTGAGTTTGATTCATAGACATAACGGTGTTTAAATTATTTTGTCTCAGGCAAACTCGGCATCTAAAATCAGAAACATACATTAAATTTTGGATTTCCATCTTATAGTTGGTAAACTCTGAAGTGCTTATTCGGATTTCATCAATATATTTTTGTCGTACCACAGACTGGTATAGTGCACATATTATACGTGTCACAACAGTATCCAAATTGATAAGGATGAAGACAAGTGACCGGGTCAGGAAAAAAACAGGACTTTCCTCCAAAATAGCCCGGATTAAGGTGAACATCTAAAATTTTCATAAACCAATTAACCCTTTCTCAATTCATTGGTTTATCGTGAAACCTATGGTGTGTGTTTTTGGAACGTACCCCAGTAATCGGAACTGCAAAACCCGTTTATATTGCAATATCCGAAGTGATGGCAACAACTTTCCGCGTGCAAAAAGTTCACGTCATTTGGAACGCAAGCACCGTCCTTAAATTTGATACAAAGCTCCTGATCACGATCACCAGCGGCTGAAGTAAAAAAACGGTAAATACCTTAATTACGTCAAGCCCAAATGCATATTTTGCAGCTAAGCTGTGTTTTGCGGTTTTGCAAATCTTAGAAAATTATACGTTTGAAATAAAGCACAGGCATTACTTACTCATAATTTCCAAGTCACATCCAATTCCACGTTTGCAACACGTCCGCTTCCGATCAAACGAAACAAGTTTATTTTGGGCCACCGCTTTTGTGCACACTAAAACAAGAAGTGTTCCAAAGTAAAGTTCATACTGCACATATTAAGTTTAAACTCAAAAATATCAAAAAGCATTAAGCTTTCCAGGTGTCAGCAAACCCTATGATCCCATGTCTTTGGCTAAATTAGCAAACACTCATTTTAATGATAGTTTTTGAAAACTTTAGTTAAGCCGTGTTACCCTTTAATTTTGATTAAAGGGTCTTGAACAACGTAGCGTGTGCATGGAATTCATACTAATAAAATGCTGCTTTTACCATGCCTATGCCTATCACATATCCATCATAAACTACAAAAAGGGATCCATGTTGCAAGTACTGTTGAAAAAACTTCGTTCGAGGAATCTCGCGTAAGCATTTTTGAAAGGTTTACCACAGAATGAAACCAAAGTTTGTTTTACTTTCGTAACTAATAAGTTTCGGCATGACTTTCTAAGGTACTTCTAGAGTCTTGATTTATTTTTTTAACGTGACCATACCATTATATCAGTCGTTGTTAAGTGGTTCCTCAGTTTTCTGCTAAAAAAATTTTTACAAAGGCTATTGAATTAGAGGGACGAGCGTAAAAAGGTTACTGATTCTGCTAATATTAAGAATGCATTATAGTCAGCAATGAGTTATGCTTTATTTTATCACCTTACCAGTTGATAATTTCATTGCTCATAACTTCACCATGAAAAATGTAGGTGCGAGAACCAAAACAAACAAAAACAAAACAAAACTAATTTTACGATTGACTTTATAACAAAACCTGAAAAACTCATACCTTCCGTGTTATACTTATCGGACGCCGTGGAATATACGCACACGCCGAACTTCTCACAGCAGTATGTATAAATTGATTCGAGTTCTATACCCCTACTCCAGCTAGCTTGGTAAAATTCTAAATTTTCACATACATGGCGCCCATTACCTGTACAAATAAGAAAATAGAGCAGTGTCAATCAAAGTTAAGTTTATTACAACTGAAAGCTGTATATACACATTCAACGATATATATAGGTTCTTTAAACGATAGTTCATACAAAACTGGTTGACTTCGAAACTCGAGCACTCTCCCCTCCCTTTTCTTATTAGGCATCCCAAAGTTTCAAGTGGACAGAACTCTTGGTTGCCTGCAAAAAAAACAGCATTATATTTAGGTTTTGAATTATGATTATTCCGTCACTGGCGACGTCTTCTCTAGAAAGCTTTGAATTCCTGACAACATCCAAAACAATGCGTAATCATACACAATTATTTAATCCG
>JAAXOA010002233.1:0-13678 GCA_036561885.1 Salina celebensis | reverse complement strand
CAGCTCTAGCAGTTTACTCTCTTGCTCCTCATGTACAACAATGTGAGCAGTGCTTAGCAAACCACTGTGTTTTATCCATTAGGGAGCTCACGCAGGTAGAGAATATTGTTAATCTAAAAAAAAGGATGCATATACCAAAGTATGCCTTAATGCATTAAATTTTCTATTACATCCGCTTTGAAAACGAGAAAGCAGTCAAAAGGCCCACATTTGTATTTAGTAAAAATGATTTTCTATAGTAAACATGTAACACTATTTTGGTATGTGTACCTGGAATACTTTCTTGAACTGTCATGCCTAACTAATAGACTACATATCAGAAAAAACACAATAACAAGATCCTCTAAATATATCTTATCATCACCAGTTTCCTTCCCGAAAAACTTGTACAAACCAACAATCACATCTTGGAAACGGAAGGAAAAACAACATGCTGTGTATATGTCTAAAATATATTACACCAGTGAATTTGCCCGTCCCATACGGGACGGATCTAGAAAAGCCACCCTTATCGACATTGACACCGTTTGCGAAAAGAAAAAAAAAATACGTCAATGAAAAAAATTCTCTTCTAACGAACAGAGTCAAACGGTTCTTTCTTCAGTTGAAATGTATTTCATGTGTAAAACATGTGTAAAAATATTCATCTGGTTTGCACTATCCATCTTCATGTCGGCAATTAAGACTGAGAAGGGAGGGTTCACGACGATCACCCACCTCTCGAAATGTAATATTGAGATCAATTTGAGAAAGTTTGATATATGAACCTGGTGTTACTGCCTGTTGGACTTCATATCATTTCATGGAATATAGCCCTAAACTGTATAATATTATAAGGTATAAGTGTGTCTGCTTGAACCTTTGATTGCCAGCTTGAATTTTTATACAAAATAATATATATCCAAATTCGCTTCAACTTCTTTAAATCGAGGTTCTCTTATACTGTTACTCTTCGTACTGTTATTCCCAGTTATAATTTGTTGATCATCATCATCACTATCACAGTTGTATTGAAGTTTCTTCCTGTTGTAGAGGAGTTAAATAGGGGCTGCACTGTACTATGCAAAAGCTGACAGCGCTCAGCCGGATTCGAACGTGTGATCCCAATATAATATGTTGAGGGCGAGCATTACACCAACTCGTCAAAGAGCCATTGTACTCAACGTAAGAAGATTACTCATACTTGAACTGTGTGGGTTTTTAATACAAAAACGTTTTTTCAAAATAATGCTTATCAGAGGAGCTTATCTCGAAATCTCTTTGTTGATACACCTCCTACGAAAAATGGCAAATCTTATGGTACATTTCAAAAATTTACAAAACGAAAGGAGAGAGCGTCAGGGGGAATCTACGTTTCCCATTGCTAAACCTTACGGTTTTATAAGGTAAAGATAACAGAGCACCCATTGCCATCATCATGACTGTCTTACACACAAAAATAAGATCCTCACTTGGGTCGTATAGCATGTTCTGTAAGCAATAATAGCAAAATTCCCGTTCCTCTACATACCATAACTTTCGCCACTTTCTCTCCAATCGTTTCTATTCACTCGCAATCCTCCGCAGTGTGAACAACTGAATCTGCTGAATAGTTGTGAACAGAAATAAATAAGAAAGATGTAATACTAGAGTGGAAAACGAAAATGGTTTAGGCTTGGAATATATCTCCTGCTGATCTCTTTCTCTACTTTCATCTCCTTTCCACACGGAATATAGATGGGGAAAGAGTCTTCGTTTTTATGTTTTGGAAACAAGTCCCGAGTTTTATGTATTTTTTTTGTGCGTCCGTGGGCTTGATTGATGTACTGGTGCCGAGAATAAAAATAAATATAAAGGATGTCATCATAATAAAGAATTTTTCAACAGATAACAGACAGCTTCAGTATGTGATGAACACACACGCAACGACACATTTCTGCAAAAGACGGAAAGAAAGGGAAAAAATAGACAGTAAATTGTTTGGAACTGCGAACATATTATTTTATGGTCTGTCGGGTACTAAAAGAATCTTCAGATTGAAGACATCGTCAGAAGAGTAAACAGCTAAGAAAGCTGTTTGTAATTATTCTTTGACATATTACTTTTAAAGAAGTGCTTCTATAGCCGGTTATAAAGACGTTAAAAGACTTTTTTTTTCTTAATAAAAAAAACAACAATAGGTGGAACATGCAAGATAAAAAAAAACATGTTATTCACCCTCTGGTTTAAGTAATGATGATGATCAGCAATAAAAGTAAAATGATCTAATGATCTGAAATTCAGGGAATAGTCGGCTGATCCAAAGAATGTGTTGTTTACGACCAGCCGAACAATTTTCTCTGGGGGAAAACAGATGAGCCCTGGATAGTTGTTCACTGCACAAGGAAGGAGAATGGCCGTGTAACATGCAATCTGATAGAAAGCATTGAACCATTTTCCCTTGTAAATGGTCCCATTAAGAATATAATTTTGTGGTTTTCATGATGAGAAACTGGTGCAGTACTAAGCTTTACGGGGTTCAATTAAGCCGTGCATTTATACAGATTATTTTCTGAAAATGTGTATTGCATAGGAGGATCACTTTACTTCCTGTAATATTTCTTCAATTATTACACCGATGGTGGGATATTAACAATTTTGCATAATCGTTATCACTTAAAGTTAAAGTTGTGTTTTATATACAAACTGGGCTCGATTAAAATACGCATAATAACTTTCTTCCCTACGCATTCATCTACTCCTTGCAGTCCCGGGATTTTGGGTGTTTTATGCTTACAGAGTTTTGGTTCGTTTGGGATATTAGAATATTCAGTATAATCACTACTGCAAGATTGTTTTAACAACTTTCTCTGGAATGAGACGCTTGCTATTACATCCACAACAAGCAAAATGAGACTTAACCATGAAGCGCATCGCATAATAATATTATTAGGGACCGGATTTAAGAGAAAGTGAAACCGACCATTCCCCTCGCATTTTTCCTACTTCTTAGCGTATTCCTCCTTTTCTTTTTTCTCTGGTGAAAGCCCGGTTTTAGAATCTCTTTTTGTGGATGCAGTAATGATAGTATATGTCTAGTATTTACTTGTCCACTAGAAACTCAGTTTTTTAATAAATAGCTCAACTTTCTCGTTTAGATAGAATCTTCAGCGGGGGTGGATGAACGCGTAGAAAAAAAGTGTGAGAGAACAAGTGGTAAAAAGGCTGGAGAAAATTGCTAAAATATTACATCACAGCGATTCCCCATTAAAGTATCTCTCTTATACAAAAGTCTAAGCTTTTTGCAAGA
This sequence comes from Salina celebensis, assembly GCA_036561885.1. Lineage (NCBI taxonomy): Eukaryota > Metazoa > Arthropoda > Collembola > Entomobryomorpha > Paronellidae > Salina > Salina celebensis. The sequence goes on along the minus strand of JAAXOA010002233.1, from coordinate 10,410 downwards.
ATAAATTTATTTCTCTACGGGCCATAATTTGAAAACATAATGGGGAAAAGAACATAAGATCAAGGCACAAAATAATAAGAAAAAAAAGTTCCTGGTTTATTCAAAGTAGTGAATAATATTCATCTTCACATGTTCAACCGCCAACTATTTTTTATTCTGGAACAACAAAAATAACATTGTCATTAGCATGTTCTTTCCTTGTAGGTATCCTCAAGGGTAATTATACTTTTGCAAAGGAATTTTACAGAAAGGGAAAGGCTTCTTATCTCTTGGATCTCAATGTAAAGAAGAATATAACAGCTTCATCAATTACTGCCCAAGTTTTAATTTTAACTTGATGATTCTAGTAAAAAGCTTTTTTTTTTTGCTTTCTAACGTTTTCTTTTCTTGTTTATAAAGGGGTTCAGTTACAGAGCAGGCAGGTCAAAAAAAAAAGTTGAATGCACTTGAGAAAATATGCTGCTAAAATAGAAAAAAAAAAACTTTGCCCTAAAGATGTTGAAGTACTTAGGTAATATGTTATATAAAAAGAAATGCCACAGGCGACTTTTAGTACAAAACTCTGTACATTCTTTTTTTGCTGTAGCCGGTCGCTTTATAGCTAATTTGGCTGAAGTGGTGTAAAACCCAAAGGGAAGTGAAAGCCAGGAGAAAATTAAACTTTTCATGGATCACTGTAGAGATCTTGAGTAAATTGTAATTCTTTATGGCAAAAAAGACCATGTGTTGCAGCAATGGTATTTTTATTGTCACAAGAAGAAAGATATACAGTTTTTTAAGCTGAAAGAAATAAAGCACAAAGAATCAGACTGAGCCTTGGCCTTGCAATAAGTTTTATATGAAACCTAAACCTGAGACAGAAAAAGCAAGCTAAATTGCGTTGAACACAACATTTTTAGCTTGTTGTATTTATATCGCCCCAAGTCTTACTTTGGGAACAAAAAAAATCCCCAACTTTTTGTAGATCGTCTTAAACGAACCGAAGCAAATTCATAGATATTACATTGAGCAATTTACTCGTGGATCAACAAATATCTCATGTCGTGTCATATATCAAGTTACGATTTGTACAATAAAGAAAAAATACTCTTTTAGTAGATATAACATTACCAGAGAGTTAGTTTTCATGTTGACATCTTCATCACAGTCGTTGGAAATTAAAGACCAAGTAAAAGCTGTAACTCTACACTTGGTATGATGCAATCTTCATGAAAACTCTGAGATTAAATGCTTAAGCTTAAAAGGAAGCTGCTGAAAACGATTTTGTAATTTATCCTGTCTTGAGATTTATTATAGACTAAGAAAAATCAGTTTCCTCTTGGTGCACACAGATATACAATGAGTGTTGCAATCACACGCTCCAGAGAAAGTCCCTAATACGCGTTGTGTAGAAAACACATCGTAATTTTGAAAATTTCGCGTGTAAGTAAATCCTAGATTGAAAGTTTCGCTCCCTTTCTTCCTTCAGGGAAAGCAGGAGAAAACAAGTTTTTCTACTCAATGTTACCCAAAAGCAGAAAGGTTGTGCTGCTATCGAAGTTGGTTGCCACCGGTTCCTCTTGACGGTGATGATACAATGTGAAAAGTTAAACCAGACGAAACCACGACGACACGAAGCACTTGAGGAGAACAACAGGGGAAACATCATGAAACCAGACCACCCGTGTTCCCGAATTTCCCCTGTTTTAATAGTTTTGACTGCATAGTCTTCTGAGCAGTGCATTTATCATAAGACAACTTTGAACATGCATAGTTGCTTGTTCAACGCTTCAGGAAATATATGGAGAAAGCACAGTACTCATAGGAAATGACATGATTTTTGGTTCTTGTCCTGAAAACAAAGTTGCGAACAAGAAAACAAATATATTATGAGCAGTAATTACTTTTTCCGTTTCATGCAACAGATGCTACCAGGGAGAAAGCTCTCTAGATTTTCTCCTGGCGTTCGTCAAACGAAATATAACAACGGTGTTAGACGTGAGAGTACCGGTTTGGTGGATAGAGGACGGTTTCCGGTTCCTTGTGCAGAATTTAGGTAATAAAATTGAAGACACGCGTTTATTCCCTTTAGGATTTTGGCGTATTTTATAAATACTCGTGAGGATTTGGTGAAAAGTTTCCTCATTATCTGTCCATCTAAAAGTTACTCGGTTTAGGAAACTCCAACGTGTGGTTTCCGTTTTCCTAATTAAATATTGCACAACTACTTTCTCTTTCTGTTTGGATTCTGATTATTTATTACCTAATGAAATGAACGCTTCATGTTACATTCACTAAACCGTCGACATATGTATCATTCAGGTTTAGGAATGTGTTTTTCAAACTTATCTGGTTTATTTCCTGTCGTGCATGCAATTCTACAACGGTACCCGCTTCATGTCTGTTTACCGTGGTTTTTTATACTGTTTTAGTATCAAACCCGTACCCAATATCCCACGACCGGGAAGGGTTTTCAAATATATTTCACTAGGCAACCGCTTATGTTTTAGATGTGCGTGCCGTGCTCTGACCTCGAATGAAATGTTCCATGAATTTTGGGATTCACGCAAATAGTCGTTTTCCCCGTCCAACATTCCTTTTNACATGTATTGGTGTCAATTCAAGAAGATTTCTTTTTTTTTATTATACGACCACCACCCACACAGCAGGAGCTGTAAAACTTGATAACAATACAAAATGGTTGTACACATTTTCTCTTTATCTTGTGCAAGGATGAAACATATTACGCAATTTGCTATATCTCGCAGCTGTGACCAGGGCAATCATTTTCAAACTGAGATCCGTTCAATACATAAAATGGTGCGTTTGGACAAGGAATGCAGGGATGATATGAATGGCTATGGAATTTACATAGAGGAAAGCAAAAGAATGAATGGATACTTTGAAAACCATAAAACCAAGGTAAACCTGAAAAACGTGGAGTGCTTTCTTTCGCTGCAGACTCAAAAATAATCATTTATTTATCAAATTCTAGGCAACAGACCAGAAAAACATTCTTACGTGAAGATTAAACTCATCAATAACACACAAGAGCAAAACATTTCCCAGAACTCAAAATGACTAAATCATGACTATATATAACTTATATTATGTAGGTTAAGGGTTACGATTAGACATGAATCATGATGAGTAGGTTGTAGGTAGCAGGGATTCAAATAGTTATATAATATTTTGAACCTCTTGAAGTTTGCCTGATGCCTGCCTGTATGTAAGTAAAAGAATGCGTCCACTGCGAGAGACGTAAGAAATGCCCCAGTATCATAACGAACCGATAAGCAAAGATGAAACCAGCCGTATCTCGGAAAACCAATTGGATGCAGAAGTGTGTTTGGCATATGGTGCAAAATCGTGGTTCTCTCAAAACCAATCTGGTGGCTGTAATGGCAGTTTGAACAAGTACTGAATATGATATTAGCTTGAACCCATATTCATGACATTGCCATTTCTTTTGCAAAAAAAGCTGTCTTCATTTGCATGCATAAAATACAACAAAAAGAAACTAGAAATTTTAGAAAACTACGCATTGTTTCTTGGCGTATATTTAATGCGGTTTTAAATCCTCGTTATGGTTCCATTTCCAATCCAACACCATAATGGCTGGGGATTTGTTGAGTATGGGAGAGTGCCAAAAGTCCTTACAGTAAAATTTTTCTTCACTCAACCCCAAAGCCTGAGCATTTCTTACGTATCATTAATCGTCAATCTTGTCACTTGTCAGTCACATTCAGATCTCACAAAAGACCTTTTGTTTTCAAAGAGCCATATTGAACCAAACACATTTTCAATTTTATGAGTATCTCTTCGAATAACACAAAACTGATCAGAAAAACACAAGAGGTTCAACGGGGTCTTTGTATCCATCCGATTTTAATTCTGTTCGCTCCAAATATAATTCCATTTTATACATGTTTTGTCATCTTTTGTTATTGTTTTATTGATGATACTATGTTTTGTTTCCTCCCAGTATCTCATCAAAAATAAATCATTCATTCACAAAGTCATAGTAAGAGTGATGAACAATACTAACATGAAACGCTGCCTATGCAACTCTACACAAAAGGATTTCAATCCAAAGCCGGAGGATGTCTCTCTCGATATTGTTCTCCTCGCTCATCTTTTGTACTTTCACATTTCTCGTCAAAAGAAAACATGATAGTGTTACAAATCTACTTCACCACACAAAAAAACCATTTGACTTTCCTGAAAAGATATTTTGTTTTTTTGGATAAAACCAAACAATAACGATAGATGTTACAGGCAGTGTCCAAGCAGATACCTTATGTTTTCTCATAATGTTGCACTTTCTCTCACGCTGAGCTCTCCATCATTTATATGCTCACCAAAAAATCCATTATATTTTAGTAATCTTTCCTGTGCTCATCCATCTATATTTGTTTTGTTGTTGTCTGCCCATCTTTACAATACAAATAACATAACACACTATTCTACTGATTTCTTCCGTTTTTTTTTTCTCTTTCTAAGAGTTTCTCCAACTTTAATAATATCTGTCTGGAGACGTCACCACTAAAAACTTTTTTTTCTTCATTCATTGTTATTGTTTGTTTTGTTAAGCCTGCAACAAAATGTAGTTCATACGTTTTTTTCCCTTGAAAGAACTTTCTCCAACGAGGGATTACAGAACGAAAGAAAATTTATACCGGGTAGAAATAGATATACATAAAAATGGCATTCAGATATATGCACATCTGTCTGTTATTCATAATGTTGACTTTCTCCAGTCAACACATGAATAACAAAGAAACAATATAGAAAAGAAAGAAAATGAAAGCAAGCAAGGAAAATAAGATTCATACAAGTATCTATAGCCAAAGAATTATTATTCCATTATTGTAAGGTTTTAGAGTGGAAACTTTTCTGAGAGAAATATTCATAAAGTAAATAAACGAGCCATGGAGGAGTCATCAAAAGCGACGAGCTCGTCTCCGTCCTACCAGAACGTTACGTATGATGTGGCATGACATAGCAAAATGTAGTATGCCAGAAAACGACAAATAGACTACAGGGCATATATTCCACCCGTATATATTTTTTTCTCTTTTTTCCAAGCAAAACCGAGCCAACCGCATCAACATTGCACTGACAGGGGAAAGTGTGTGAATGTTGGTTGATAGAGTAGGTTATTTATTGGCTTTCTCAGTCTGTGATTTGCACAATAACCGATAAAAGACTTGAAAATAGTGAGACAAGTTTTTGACATACTAAAAACCAAACAAATATTCATGTCATTCTAGATCACTTTAGCATATCCCATTTTTTGCTTACATGATTGGATAATATAAATGGCATGTCATCAAAATATATGGGCTATGTCTGCCACATGCTTATGCTTTTGATCCTGGGATAGATTCAAAAGAAAAACCTATTATAGCAAACACTTCTTCAAAGAGTGCATTGAAAAACGTGAGAAAATGGTGATGGAAATGTGTCTCTGGGAAAAGAAAGTGAGATTGAAATACGTAAATATTTTTACTGTATATTATTTGTAAATTGTCCTTCATCCTGAAAGGCTTTGTGAAGGCAAAAGTAGGCTAGTTTAAGCTTCCACCTACCAATAACTGGCTGATACTGCCAAAAAGTCGCCGGATTTTACGACCTGCTATAAATGATGTTCACTATCTGATAATTGACAGCCGTCTTTTTTATAGGCAATTCGACACACTTTAATATGATTTGTCTGTAAGATGAAGGCGTTATTTACAGCAGACAGTTTGGGAGCTATTTGAGTTCAATCAAGCGAAATTCTTCGCACACATAATTTTTAGAGTTTATAGTATGATAGCTCTTTTGATATGTTGATGTATGATGGAGAAAGTAAAAGTTAAATCTGTTTACCTTACCCCTACCTAAAGGTAAATAGATAAATCAGCAATTTTTGTTTACGATTCTCATGAGGTTAAAAACTAACATTGTCAAAATTGTCTTTCACTCATAGTTTTCCCTTTAGGTCAGCCTGTCCGGGGAAAAGTTTTTGACTATAAAAGAATCCAGCATGTATGTTTTTGGCTCGACAAACAAAAACAAATAAGAAAATTGCGCTTGGAGCAAAATCTCCAGGATTACATGCAATTGGTATAAAACGATAAACACGTTTCTGGTATGAAGACAACAAGCCTACCGTGCACAACTGCTTTCTCCGGTTGTTAATTTGATTTTCGGATAGCTTCTGCTTATATTGCATTCTCCAGTCCTCCAAATTCTTATTCTACAATCGTCCAAATCTCAAGTAGAAAATCGTATTAAAAGAGAAAGCAGTTTCAATAACATCAACAGTTGCCCGAAGTACCCGAAATGTTTGTTGTTATTACTTGTACAGGTTGAAAGATCATGATTCATGGTGTGCATATTTACGCACATGTGAACAAAACAACTCCAAAAAATGTCTGGAATCAATTGAGTCGGATGCGTTGAGACAAAGACAAAAGAATCAAGTGCATCGGAACAGACCACGCGACGGAGGCATTGAACCTATAAAAGTTAAAAAGCATTTCAACATTCTTCAAAAGCAATTTTCCAGAACAAAAAATTCTCTCCAGAATGACTTCTTGCAAGAAACAACTCCGTGCTCAACTGCATTTCCGCTTTTTGATGGCCCTTTCCCTGCTTAATGTTTTTCTTTTTGGTGTTGTTTTGAGAGAAAAAGTTTTCTCTGGCAAGACCACTTCAAATATCCAATGCCAAAAATGTCATTTCAATTCTTAGCCAGCAGTAGAACAAGTTTTATTAATATTTTCTTTTGTCAAACATCTCAGGCATTTTCTTGCATACACAGCTTTACACAATGATGCTTGTAATGCGACAGAAAAGTTTTATTGTTTGTTTTCAACATTTTCTAAATAAAGTACGCCTGCCTACGACCAGCAGCATATTTTCCAAAGCCACCTTTTATCTACTGGAAATATTCCTTAATGGATCTAGTTCCAATGGAAAGCAATAAAAGCATCATGACATCATGAGCGAAGTTTTCTCTAGGCAGAGCGATCACTGCCAATTCTTTTTAAAAACTCAGAACCTTCCTATTGTCAAAATGATAACTTCTTTTCTTAAAGATTTTAATCATCGAAATTCAATTTACTTCGATGAAAATATCCCGATAACGAAAAAAACTTCGTGGAAGTTCTCTGAAAAGCATTCCTCGTCATTTTTAAAGCCGGGTTTTAACTTCACAAGATTAATTAGAGTTTTCATTAAAACTTTAAAGCTACCCCGGTTTCCCATCGGCATTGCCTACTTGATAGCTAAAAATTGCTTTAAACCAATGATATACCCTGGTTTTAATCATTATTTCGTCAATATTGACACTGTGTCATTAAGCTTTTAGTTTTCAAAACATGATCAATAGCTTGATGACTTTTTTTCATAAAAGCTTTCCCTTGCACAACCGGGTAATAGAGATTGCAGACAAGAAACAAAATACTTCTCTTGTTCTTTTAATTCACCCGGAGAAATTTGTACCCTCTCTGTTTCTCTTTCGCTGAGAAAACATTTTCACTTTCTCAAGAGCACTCCTTTCGCTTTCCCTTATTTCTTCATTTTCTCTTGTTTTCTCAGTGACGTTGGTGGGTGTTCAAGTTGTTTAATACCGACTACTCCATTAAATAGAGATGGATGACTAAAGAAAACATCTTGAAAGACGACCAGACACAAAAAAAACCTTGTTATTCTAAAAGGAAACTGAGCTAAAAAAAAGTATCCATTCTCTGGATATTTTCTGCTTTCTTTTCGGTCTGTGTGAACAAGGTATCCGGTTTTTAAGGGGGAAAGGGGGTAGACTAAATATTAAAGTTGACAGGAACGCTAACCAGAACTACCTGGGTATAATGCTCCAAAAAGGAAAGTATTTTCTATAGGAAATTATAAGATTCCTTTAGAGACACACCCCCACCTTATTTCTCCATTCATCTTTCAAGATGAGAAGATTTATTACACGTCTCCGCACTAAATCCTTTAGTACTTAACCCTGAGACGAAGACTAGTTTTAAGTAGTTCTGACGGAAAGAGATATCCCGTTTTATCTGTCAATAGTCGATACAGAAAAGAAGTTTCCTTTAGAAATGGATCGCTGTGTATTTCATATCGAAAAGTATTCCCTGCCTGGAATCCATGGAATATCATGAAAGCTTAGAAGCAGAAACATGATCGTTCTACATTTCAAAAGGGCCGTGAAAGAAAGATGACGGGAAAGCGCAATGGTAAAGTGCACTTGACACTTGGCATTCAAACGTCATAAAGAAAACGAGGGTACTTGAGGGTACTCAAGACACAAATATTGATGGCAAAATGGATCGCATGTCAAGATACGGGTCGAAGGGGATTTATGATGTTGGATGTTATGCCAAACACGTCATTTGGAGGAAAAAAAATACATCCTCGTGGATATGTTTCAAAACATGGAATTACAATTAACAGACCGCATAGCGTGTGACAAGACAACGATGTTTCCAACTTCCAACTAAATTCATGAGTCTTTTTCCAAGGAATTGTTGCAGTTCAGAGAGTTGGTTGTATAACCGGGACAATAGAGATGGCATTAGCGAAGCGTTTTCAAAAAGTGCATAAAGAAATCTTGGTTCACGCTGTGTCGCCTTTTCACACAAACATTATGGTACTTAAAATGGCTTCAGAAGTGGAAATTGAAATTGAAAGGTTGTTGGTTGGACGTGTTTTCCTTGTGACGTTGAGATATTAATCCGATTACAAAAGTAGAATTGTAGGTTGCCCACCAAAAGTAAAAACTTTTGTTTGTCTTGTTAAGTATAATCCACGCAAACTTTTGAGACGCGGAATGGAAGACTTCTATTCTCCAAAATACAAAAACCTTTTTAAAAAACTGTCCTTAGAAAACAGTAAAGTGATTCTTCTGAACTGTTCTCTATGAAAATGCTTCCATTCGCATTTTGAACAAAGAAACTTGATAAACAAGCAACGACAGTATTATGTAGAATCGAGTTTTTTTTATTGGATAACGGTAGAAAAATGTTCATTTGAATATTGCCGGGTTAATTTATTCAAACAACGGAAGAGATTTTCGTTTTGTCATGTTGCCTCGATTCGATATTCCATCTCGCGTTGGCGAGAAGCTTATCGCCTAGCGGTTTTCAAATTTCTTGCAGCTTAGCCCAACACCACACATTCCTTCTCGTATGTTGACTATGCACTGTCTGCGCAGGCAGAGCCAGAATGTGGTCATACCGTGGAACCTTGGAATTTTCTACAAGGGCGTGCTTTTTCATTGTGCACCGGCGAAAAAAAAAATGTTTTGCTCATAAAACTTTTTTGTGGACAGCAGCATTCATTCAGGTTCCAATTTTTTTTAGAAAAGAAACAACTCATATTTATAGTCGAGTCACAGTGCTGAAGCTGATAGGTAGATATTTTTTTTGGTGGTGAGTCTCAGAAAGAGGAGTTCAGTACCTTTTCAATCGTTGACCTGGATTAGGAAAAAGAGTAGCTGGCAGTTGTGAGTTGCTTTTGTAGCTGTGATAAGAATTTTTTAAATATCAGTTCGCTGACACTGGTTGACCTCTGTCAACGTCTACCGAATTTGTTCAAGAGGAGAGGAACCACAGGATTTTGTGAGGTAAGTTCAATTAAAAATCTTAAATCAGTTATTTTCATTAGAAGGATTTGTGTAGCTCGCAGTCTAGAGCTTGATATTTGAGTCTGGTATAGTTAAATCTGCTGTCGAAGTGAAATTTAGTTTGAAAACGGTGGTAGATGATCAAACAGAAGTCGAATTTTAATTATAATATGTCAAGGTGTAGTTAAAAGTGGATTTAGAAGCCACAGCTCGAAGGGGCGGTTTAATTAAAATGGCGTCAAGTCCTGTTTCGGGTGCTGAAAGTCCAGCTGGAGGAGAATTTGTACAGTTTAATTTCATATTGGATTGGATTGTTGGGATGTGAATTGGATTAAACATTGGATTGATTATTTCCTTTTGTTTTGTTGTATTTCAGGAGCTGCACATTGCGGAAAAGCGACCTTGTATCGAAGAAGTAGTAGAGGAGTCGAAGATGCCACCTAAGGCGAAGAAACCAGCTGCGGAGGAGACACGCAAGCGGAAGCGAGCCGGTGGCAAGGCCGCGAAAGACCCGAACGAACCTAAGCGACCCACCACGGCGTTCTTCTTTTTTGCTCAAGACCAGAGGGGCAAGATCAAGGAGGAAAACCCCGATATGAAAATTACTGAAATTTCGAAGGAGCTTGGACGCCTGTGGAAGGAACTGTCTGATAAGCAGAAGGAGAAGTACACCGCGATGGCCGTCAAGGATAAAGGTCGCTATGAGAAGGTATATTCAATATTAATTTGAATCAATCTCTTACAAGTTAATTACGTCGTTCGAAAACTGTGTATGTTGAGTATTTTTTCGTCTTTTGGTTCCAGGAAAAGAA
>JAAXOA010002232.1:0-13680 GCA_036561885.1 Salina celebensis | reverse complement strand
AAATAGCAACTAGCAGTGTTCTGTAGATGATGGGGTAAAATCAATTAACGTGCATTATTATTATTATTATTACTAAACGAAAATTTAATTAAAACTTCAATTTGATTCTATCAATTACAGAAATTGTGTACACCGAAATTAAACTTTATTTAAGTATTCAAATTATAAAACATACTAGACAGAAAAAGAACTCAGAACCTACCTGCATTTTCTAACCGTATATTGTTGTAAAGTTTTTTTAAAGGCGTGCAATAGAAACATATACACACGTTGCATGCTTATTCTAGAAATTATATATTGCAGTCCTCAATCTTAAAAATGAACAAATTTGGAGCTAAACAAAGTCAAACACACCTTGGTCAAATGTAATTCCAAGACCAAGCAGACATTGATAGGATTCTAAACAAAAACATGCATCTATTTGCGAATGTGAATATGTAGATTCTCTGCATGAGTTTCTACCTATTATAATGCAATGATTAACGACCAATCGAAAACACCACACTCCCATGGCCAAAAATATTGGTGACATTTAGCTGAATGAAATAAAATGACAAGCACTTCTGACAGTTTAAACACATACAATGAGTTTAATGCGTCTGAATTTATCGTCAGTCAGAAATTGTAATGAATGTCTCTACACGGGCTTAAGCTTGAAATGAGAGTCATTGTGGAGAGCATGTACGTAACTTTTAATAAAACATGACGTTGATTTGAACAATGGCACACAATAATTTATGTGAGGTAATTAAATGGAGGTATACATATTTTAAACCTGCCGCAAACTGCGCCAGAAAAGTGATAATACAAATAATTGAATAGCTAAAGTACAAAATATTGATTTGAAACACTACAGCCAGACAAGATAGATAGTGAGTACTCCTGTACACCTGTATGATTTACGTGTACATGGAATTAAAGTTTACCCAACGGCGTATTTCTACACTATCAAGTTCCACATGCCTTTGTAATAATATTCCAAAGGATAGCTTCCGACCTGTGGACAGTAATGTTAACCTGTGCTCCAAAGAATATTGTCGACGCCAAATTTGCACCTTTTTTAAATCAATCCAAGTATTCTTCTATACTATTATGAACATACAAAACTGTTCAAAGTGTCAGTTAGTATTTAAACTATTAATATTTGATAGTTGGCGCAGTTAAGAATGTGTAAAATTGCCAACCTGTATTATTATAATAACCATTAACCCGTTTGTGTATGTAATATCATCGAATCATACTAAAAACTCGTGATAGGCTGTGTCCAATTCCAAGCACCTTACAATAAATACCCGTACAAATCAAAATAGTCCCAAACAAGGCGTCCAACTACTGCATAAATCTAATCTGAATCTTAATGCAGTCCCGTTTCCGACCTTTTTCTCATGAATACCAGCAACATACTATTTACATGGAACCGCGGCAATTCGATGACAAAAACTCTAACAGAGATCAGAATCAGACATGAAAGACGTGGTTTGAACATCTGTTCATATACTAGCTTGAGAGGAAATCCTTCATAACTTAACTAATAACCATAGGAAATTGTTCAAATGGACATCCCAATTGATTGAACATCTGAACTTGTGCACATACAAATGCAGAATTTAATGCCTCTGAATTTATTATGAGTCAGAAATTGCAATGACTGTCTACACATTCATAGGAAATTGTTCAAATGGACATCCCAATTGATTGAACATCTGAATTTGTGCACATACAAATGCAGAATTGAATGCCTCTGAATTTATTATGAGTCAGAAATTGCAATGACTGTCTACACATGGGCTTAAGCTTGATATAAGAGTCATTGTGGAGAGTATATGTCTCTGACCACGTCAAAAGTACATAGAAGAAGGGTCTTATTTTACATTTTATGCATGAAGTATCACCCCTACCTTTTTTCTGACTAATAGCGCACATCATTAACATACGTAAATGCACGGATTAAAAAAAAACTGTCTGTCTGCTGAGTTTTTTGTGCATCGGTATGTACGTATGCATACAAGCTGGACAGACATGTTTCTCCGCTACTTTTCTACCTCTCAATGCTATAATTGGTTTTATATTATAAACGCTATAGTTTAATAACTTGCAGCGAGCCAAGATCCATCAGGGGCTCAAGTTTATAAATCAAGCACGCTAAATCGACTGAAACATTTCTTATACCAGACTGATGGATAGTTTTCGAGATATTGAAAAAAAAATAAGCCGTAAAAAAGCTATAAATTGGTAATTTGGACTATTTCAATGAAAACATGAGTTTGTTACAACATAACTTACAATTGTGTAAATGGCAGCGAAGCTAAAAAATGCATAATTACCTTTCATTTTTGACATTTTTGAAAAAATAAAATAATATTTAAAGCATCATAATTCCTCTGAAATTCATCCTATCAACATAATTCCAACGGAATTGAAATCTCCATATCGTTATCTCTTTGGTATAATCAAAATCGTTTGAAACTTGTTGGAATTAAGCATTGGCTCAATTTGACCTTTTTCCAACTCTTGGACAGAGCCTATGTGTAACTTTTCATAAAACATGACTTTGGTTTGCGCAATGGTACACGATAATTTATGTGAGATAATTTAATGGAAGCATATGTTCATATTTTCAACCTACCGCAAACTGCGCCAGAAAAGTAATACTACAAATAATTGAATAATTGAAATTAGAAATATTGATTTGGGATTTTCATTTAAAATTTGGTAGTTTCTTATAAAATTTTGCCGTAACAATTTCAATAAACGAAAACTAAGGTTGCATGTTGCGAAAAGTGAAGTTATACTTAGGGAACCCCCATTAAGCCATGTACAAGTTATGTACACTATCAATAATCCCACGGCAACATGAGTCTTCAAAATGCCTATGTGGAGTAAACTGTTGGAAAACTATGTCGCTGTTAATACACAACATGTACTTTGAAAATAATTATTGCCTACTCTTCCTAAAAGTGTACATTGTTTTAAAGTTTATTCGCAATTAAATGATACACTGTTCAATGCATTGGAAAACTACAGCCAGTCCAGATAGATAGTCAATACTCCTGCAGACCTGTAGGACTTACGTGCACATGATAATAAAGTTTACCCAACGGCGTATTTTTACGCTATCAATTTCCACATGCCGTTGTAATAATATTCCAAAGGATAGCTTCCGACCTATGGATAGTAATGTTATCCGGTGCCTCAAAGAATATTGTCGACGCCAAATTTTCACCTTTTTATAATCAAATGAAGTTTTCTTCTTTAATATTATGAACAGACAAAACTGTTCAAAACAAAAGTTTCAGTTAGTATTTTAATTATTAATATTTGATAGTTGGCGCATTTAAGAATGTGTAAAATTGCACACCTGTATTATTATAATCCTTAACTCGTTCAATGTTGTGTCATTGTATCATTCTGAAATCTCGTGATTGTCTGTGACCGACTCCAAAACAGATTTCTTTTAAGTTATTTCGTGAACAAGTTTGGCAAGCGAAAAACTAAGCGAAGCTACAGGTCGATCAAAAATAGTGTAAATTTAAACGATTTGTTGGCAAACCTAAATTTCCTCACTATTAAGGAGAAACTAGATCTGAGTTTGCTGAAAGGAACATTTCTAAGACTCAAAAGTGGAAATGTAAAGATAATGGATACTCGTGAAAAATCCATGCCGAGATTGGAAATTCGAAGGCATAAGTCTCAGGCCTTCAAAAGGTCAGTTAATTATCGTGGAACGATTCTGTGGAACTTACTTCCACGGGAGTGGATGTTCGAGTCTCTCTCACTTGGACAATTTATCATAAAAACAAAGACCTGGATCCTGGAGAAGAGAACATCGAATCCATACTACTACTACTGCTGGACAACCAAAACAACTTAACTAAAATGTTTTCAAGATATTTTTCTTTTCTTTCTTATTCATAACAATTTGTAAAAAGCTAATTTTAGTAGATCTAGGATATATTTGATTTCATTTGTCATTTGTTGGAAAGCAGTTCTCTGAAACTTACAAGACAATAAAACTAAACTAAACTAAACTAAACTAAACAATATATACCTGTACAAATCAAAATAGTCCCAAGCAAGGCGTCCAATTTCTGAATAAACTAATCCGAATCTTGATGGAGTCACGTTTCCGACCTTTTCATTATGAATACCAGCTACATAGTATTTACATGGAACGGCGGCAATTCGACGACAAAAATTCTAACAGAGATCTTAATCAGACATAAAAGATGTGGTTTGAACATTTGTCTCATTTACTATCTTGTGAGTAAATCCTTCATAACTTAATTAATAACCGTGACTCAATCCCTACTAGATGTATTACACTGTAATTTACTGCTTAAGTATAGTGCAATCATATCACAACTCACAACTGGATATCTGCCTACTTACAATGACCTTATAAAATTAACCAAAATCACGGCATTTAATTCCTGCATTAAACTAATTCAAATCTCGATTCCATGACTTTGTTCCAATACCTTTTGAACCTTGATGATGAAAAGATAACAGGAATTGTACCATTTACACTATTAGACATGTGACAATCAACCCCACGTTTTAAATACATTCGTAATAAAAATTCACACTTTCGG
Organism: Salina celebensis; assembly: GCA_036561885.1. Lineage (NCBI taxonomy): Eukaryota > Metazoa > Arthropoda > Collembola > Entomobryomorpha > Paronellidae > Salina > Salina celebensis. Next base: position 9,088 of record JAAXOA010002232.1, on the reverse strand, counting down.
CTGAAAACATTTTTAATTTTAACCGTGCCATTTATAGAAAAAAAGACACATTATCACTAAATTCAACAAACGGCACACTTAGAACCAGACGAATCTTAATTTTATGACCATTACAAAAAAAAATGCAATAAACGGATCCCCTGTCATATTTTGAATTTCATTTAGACCCCAAAATAGCGTGCCATTTATGGTTTTTCTTATAAAATTCACAAATGGTACACATATTTATCATTTAATTGTTTCAAATTTCAGCTCAATAAATTTTGTGTTGAATTCTGGTCAGACTAACTGCATCGAAAAGTTCATTTATAATAAAACACAAAACTTCTCCACTCTTATTCAAAAGTTCTCCCAGTCTGATTCAAAAGTTCCCTTTACCTTTTACAAATTGAACACTTTATTAATCATGTATATTAAACTTTATCTCACAAAAAACCAAATTTATTTAAACTTCATTTTGTTCATAAAAAAGTATACCAACTTTACTTACTAGTTACTTCATATGACATTAATTGTAAATGTTCATAAATTCTGTAGTTTGAGCATGAATAATCCTTCTTGGAAAAATCAAAATTGAACTGAACTTTGCAAATTTGTTATTTGTAAAAAAAAACTTTTAAAGTTTCATTAGCTGGTTCAATACCGGTAGTATTTTTATACCCATTACAGGTTGTTTGTGTGCATTAAAAGCCGACAAAACTTTTTATCCATGATCATATTCTAGTTGTTTTAGGTACGTTTTAAGACATTGAGTCTTTATAAAATGAAATATGTTTATATCTAGAGTTTTAACTGCATTCTTTGCCCACGTTTACAAGCACAATCTAGTCCCTTTAGCTACAACAACATTCTTTTATGGCCATTTCGCTATGATGTCAGCTCAGAAGTATGTATGAACAAATACACTTGGACCACTGGTAAATCGTAATGTATATATGTAAGCTTGGAACCATATACATACATCCATACAATACCTTCAAGATTACACCTGTCAATCTTACTTGTACATAGTAATAAAGTTTACTCAACGGCGTATTTCAACGCTTTCATGTTCTTATTTAAATAAATATCTGGTACGATACAAGAACCCCCAATAACTACAACTTGTGCATGTATTTATAACGAAAACTACGTCGGCTTTTATCCTAAAAAAATTGCAATTATTTTGTAAACTTTGAATTTCAACATTTACCAACATTATACACTTCCTTATTGTTTGTTTCAATTCCATGATACATTATGTTGAAACTTATCATTAAATAACTGTCAACGACAGACATGTCGAAACTCTTTTATGTTGTTGTACCTTGCGGAATATCTACTTGACGTTATCTAACTACTCTTTAAAGCATGCTTAAGCATATCATTTATTGCAAACGCTAGAAACTTAATTTACCAGAAGGTCCAGAAACACACATACACAAACCCAAATAAAATCTTGAAAGGAACTTATCTGCATTTCTAAACTGTTCATTTCCATAAATGTTGAGTAACAGCGTATTTTTACGGGACTATGCTATTGTCCTGCAGAGTGCAAATATCCTATACATGTTGGTGTATTAAAACTTTAGATATTATGTAGACCAAAACATAGTTTGTTTACGGACATTACTACAATGAATATAACAATATCCACCTGAATTGGAAGGAACAACCTGCTACTCTATGTAGTACAGTAACATAAAGTTTAATCAACGGCGTAATTTTGCGCCCAAAACAGTTGGTAGATCATAGGTATTACATGTATCAAAAACGGGTCAAAATAATTCACATATGATATATTTTTGTAGTCTATTTATACATACGCTATTTGAGCCTACCGAAAATTGAGCAACCCGAAACTACCTACATAACCGAATCATAAATTACGATAAACAATAAAACTACAGCAAATCAAGATAGCAGATGAGTACACCTGTATGACTTACTTGTACATAGTAATAAAGTTTACAGAACGGCGTATTTCCATGTTATCAAGTTCCACATGCCGTTGTAATAATATTCCAATGGATAGCTTCCGACCTCTGGATAATCATTTTAACCCGTGCCTGAAAGAATATTGTCGACGCCAAATTTGCACCTTTTTATAATCAAATGAAGTTTTATTCTTAACCATTATGAACATACAAAACTGTTTAAAGTGTCAGTAGGTATTTTAATTATTAATATTTGATAGTTGGCGCATGCGTGTGATACAATTTCCATAATCATTCCTATCATCAAGATCAGTAAGCGGTTTACTTTTAATCACAAATATAAAATAATGTCAAATTTTAATCTAAATCACTCTTGTTTAACAAACAAGAAAATAATCATAAATATTTACTTTTGTTAATTTGTAACGCCGCCAAACTCATAGAAACGTTGTTGGGAAATACTACCCGTTTTTTTGTCTTTTTGCCCAATCAGACCAGTCAAAAGTGGGTACGTATTAATACAGGTTATATCAAAAGCGCATTTTTTCAAATGGTTACTATGATCATGTCTAGATGGCCGTGGAATCATGATGGGATGGCTTCGGTGCTGGCTAGAAGAAAATGATATGTCGAATCTGAAGGCTTCGTTAAATTCACTTCAATGCGGGATCATGTGGTGGCGTAGTTGACTAACGTACTTGTTTTAATGGTGAAGAAAATATTTGAAATTTATAAAAAAAATGCAATTGTCACACATATTCTTTAAACAAATTTACATTGTTGATGTACAAATTTCATGTATGATTTATGAAAGCTCTATTTGGTTTAAGTTGTTAATTAAACATCAATTAAGCTTATCATTTGCAATATTTACTTTTGTATTTCAGAATAATGACACTTGGTACATAACTGACTACACGAAGTACAATTTTATTTTCTTTTTAATTTATTACTACTTAAAAATATGGTTAACTTGTAACATTTGGTATGAAAATATAACGTTGACCTAATAAGTGTTCAAAATGTTCAAATTTTTCATTCAAAGCATTTAAACTTGATAGTTGGCACTATTTTGTATTATGTAAATAAAATATCACCCTGACATAACCCTTCGAATCAGGCGTAGATTTTTCAGTTTAAAGTTACCTTTTTCAATACGGTTCACAAATACTAGTGCTTGTGCTGATGCTTAAATAAGACCAAAAGTTTATCCTTGCATGAGCCATGTCTTTGAAATCTTTGTAAAAAATCATTTACTAAAGTCTCGTTTATATCACATTCTTGAGAAATCAGCGACCACTACCACTTGAAAATCTGAATATTTGGAAACATTTTTTCTCAGTGATTTGAAAATCCCTCAGTGATTAGGTATTTGGTATATTTTTATCAATTGGCTCCTTAAAAGTATTAAAGCGTCAACTTGCATTTTAAAGTTTGAAGGTTTAAACTTCAAGTACTGTTCAAATGTATAATTGTTCAGCTGATGATTCAAACTTGTTGGTTAAAAAACTGAATGTCTCTTGCATGTGCCATGATATATATATATTCGTATTTGGTGTTCGGTGCTGATTTGAAATTTATTTTGACGAGTATAATTTGCACGTCACCTTTTTAACATTTATTGGTATTGCACCTTCAGATCATACATATTTCACATGCACGCACTTACTAGATTTAAGCTTCGAGTACACACGTATGCTTCGAGAAGTACTTAGATAGGTGATGTTGTCCGATGCTAATGATTATATATTATGTATGTATTCCGTTTAATAAATTTCTTTTCAACAGTTCATGCGTTATATGTATAAAGTTCAATTGTCTAATGTTCGCTCAACTTGCCGCACATACCTAGGCTAAAGCCATTTTATAGTGATAAAGTGGTAAAGTGTACCCTGTACCGATAAAATCCGATTTAAATGAATATTCCATCTGTATTGTATGAATTTTTGTATTTAATTTTGTGTATGAATATGATGTGTTGGTCAACATACATTATACATTAAAGGGATATATTTGAGGGTTTTGGATGCCGCCTGAAAAAAAAACACTACCACATGTAACAATGTTTTTAAAGGTCGCTGGAGTCTGGTGTTGTTCAAATCAAATCAGATATACCATAAATTTTCTTCATTCGTTCGATCCATTTCATTGCGCAAATTTTTGTAGTAAAATAAGAATAATTTCGCTAAACACTTTACATTTTTGTCAAGTATAAACACCATTTACAACAGATACTACAAATTCTTGGTGTAAGATTCAAAGGTTCCAAAACTGCTTTCTGATGTGTGTGTGCATGACAATAACGGCCACCACCATTAACAATTTTTTTGTTTATTCTATTCCAAGGTTGTTAGGTGTTAACCACGGTTATAGTTTGAAGAATCAACATTAATTGTATTGAGGATTTTTATGGGCTAATCTTGCAATAATTTATATTTATAAAAAAAAATTGAAAAAGTGTACAAACTATGATTTTTTTAAAAAAATAAAATAAAAAATTGACACACAGTAAACATGAACATTTTTTCTTCTTCTCGGCAAAATAAAATCAGTAAACCCTTTTTTAAACAAAAGTTTGTGTTATAAAAACGCCATTTCAATAATATTACCTATTGTGCAGGCGTTATCTTGAAGGTACTTCCGGGGTAATATATCATTACGATTATAATAAATACAAACATCTTGCGTAAAATATTTTTCCCTAAATGAACATTTTAAACGTGTCAGTAATCAAGCAAACATTTAAATTCACAATTGGTACCCTGTTTCTGGACAAAAATAATATTTTTTTGGAACATGAGTACAAATTGAACTTGGGTCATTGAGTCTTTTGAAATATTTAAACTTGATATTTAGAACACTTCCTAATATGTAAAATCAATTTTTACAAATGCCCTAAACCATTCAAGCTTATTGGACTTTAAATGTTACAAAACTTATTTATTATCATTATTTAACATTAGTTTACAAAAGTAAATCCTGGAAAAATATGACATTTAACTTGGGTCATTGAGTCTTTTGAAATATTTAAACTTGATATTTAGAACACTTCCTAATATGTAAAATCAACTTTTACAAATGCCCTAAACCATTCAAGCTTATTGGACTTTAAATGTTACAAAACTTATTTATTATCATTATTTAACATTAGTTTACAAAAGTAAATCCTGGAAAAATATGACATTAACACATTTACCCGAAAGATGTACCTATAAATGTATGTTTAAAATTAACTTAAATCTTATTAAACGGCGTGTATCTACGCTTTACACTATAGTTTGATCATGTCTATTACAAACTCCTAATGATGGTCTAGTTGATTTAAAATAATATGTTGTGTAAATTTAAATTGCAGTTAATTAATGACCAGCTGAAGATATTACCTGCATTTTCTGACTGTATATTAGAGGTAATTTTTTTGAACGGCGCATATCTAAAACTACACATACAATTATCCTGGATTAAACACTCTTTAATTTTTTTAGACAAACAATGTTGTACAATATTTATTTATTTAAAATAAATATATAATTTAAAGAAACTTTGTCGTGTCGTTTGCAAGCGGGATATTTTAAATACCTTTGCATGCCAAGTTTATTCCAGATTCAAAAAAATGTATTCTGTATGTACCAAAAATGTGGTTTATAAACGTGTGCTTGAAAATTTGACCACCTTGTCCCCTACTTCCTTTCACTCATCGTGTAGCTGGTAGTGCCTTGTCAAATAGTTTTAGTAATATTACAGTATACAGTATTCCCTATTCTATTGAACATTTGACAATCAATCCCTAATATTTTGTAACTAATATCAATGTAACTTATACACCTTTAAAAAATGAACCATTTTAGCTGATACTAGACTGATACTTAGACTACACAAAATCTTTCATTTGTCACCATACGATTAATTTTCAAACAAAAAAAATACCATTGAACTAAAAAAAATACTAGTTTTGAAGAACTTGATTTTATGTCAGGGAATTTAGGAAATAGTTTTGATTACACAGTGTGTTTCAAGGTTTGAACTTGGTCCTCTTTAAGAAACGTTCTCATTTAAACTATACAAGTACATGGTTCTAGTTTGCTGCTGTTTAAACCTACAATTGGAACACAATTTTCCAAACAAAAATTCCCGATTCATTTGCATCCGAACCATAATTAAAGCTTATTTTAGCCCCAGTATTAATTTTGTTTTCATTTTAACCTCAAGGGAATCCATAATTCAAAGACTGTTGGAAGTTGATGAATAACTTTGATTAAATTTGTGTGTCGCTCAAAAAAATCAACATTTTTTTTTCTGGTCAGATAATTTGTTGCAAAAATGGGATACTTACTCTGCTACGTCGGCAACCAAAACTTACAACCTTGCTGCTTACCAGGCAAGCATGTAGGTACTTACAACTTTGCTGGCATTTATAGTTTGAACACTTTAATGCATTATGCACTGTTACTTGTCTGTCATATCTGTTTGTAACTTAATATTTTTAGCCGTATAAGGTGTAATTGGCTTGTCTCCAATCACCAACTTTCATGGTTTAATGGTTTCATACAATTGTGTATGGTGGCTTGCGGTTTGGTAATTGCATGGCCGGTACAAACGTATTAGCTGTCAGTGTATAAAATGTAAATTGCTTACATGTCAGACTCTTAATTTTGTATATTCCCGATTTAAAGTTTACCGGCCCGTTTTTGGTAAGAACCAGTTTTAATTGCGCTACCATCTGCATAGGTTGATGACTTTTTTCGATGTAGATCTAGGATGTCATCATAGTTCTAGATCAATGATAGATGCTTTAACGTAACATTTTTTACGGGAATCCACTGGAAGATTATTATGCGTTCATATTTCATATGATAAATTCTTGTTTTGATTATTATCGTATTTTTCTAACTTTGTGAAATTATAACAACGTTATATATTTTATTACGATTAACCAGTCGCCGATTCAAAGTTAATAGACTCTTTTCCATTAAATGAATAAACATAGTGTGCGAGCTGGGTATACATATATTTTAATACGTTTGTTGTATTGCTGCGTTTAGTCAAAATACATTTGATTCATATTTCCGTTACAAAGCGGTTGCACTAAACATTTGATCAAAAAAGGTTGATGATTATTTTTCACGCGAAATAGAATATGCCTTTCATGTAAAACTCGCCATGCGCTTCATAATACTGTATATTGGGTTGTGTTCGTTTCGTGAAACTGTATATTTATTTATATTTGGTGTTGATGTGGTTTGATGTGAAACCCTTACCCTTTAGTTAAATATGTACGCCAAAACTATTTATTTCTTGGAATTCCAGTGCGAAAATTTAAAGGTTTCAGCTCCCTATCATAGGTTACCAAAAATGAACGAACTGTGCAATTTTCCAACATCCATCAATCTCTACCTCTGTTGGATAATACCAAAGAGTCGTTAATTTATAAATATTGCAGAGTTGCTCAATAAGCGTTACATACACTATACAACAAATGACATCACCTGCTTTTATTTTGCTTTATAATTTCACCATCAGTCAATTTGTTTCAATGTGGCGCGCATGGCTCTGTGCATACGTTGAGCTTGTACATTGATACGATCACAAAACCCTTTAGTAGACACTATACTGCAAACCAAATGTCAAGTAGATTATATGTCATTTGTATTATTCCATTACTTGGTAACACTGGAGCTTTGCAAAGCTATTATTTGTTGCATTCCTTCTAGCTTGAATTTGTCATTCTAAAGCTTGTTTAATATCAGTTTGGTTTATTTAAATATTTATAGTTTCATTTTGCGTCTTTAGTCAAAGTTCTCTACGGAAAGTGAAATCTATGATTGGTTGGGTACATTTTTTTTGTCAGTTGTTTGTCTCCGAATGCGATAAAGTGTTACTGTAGTTGATCATCCAGCACATCCTATTTCCACATACTGTTCATCTCATTGGACGTAATTGCCGTTACTGATTTTTATTATTTGTCCTGCTGCTGTGTTTTAATAGGTACTGTCTAAGGAACTGAGAGAATGTGATGGATTCACTCCCGCCATCCCATTTAGCCTGTATATTTTTTTACATGGCTAAATGGGATGGCGGGAGCGAATCCATCACATTCTCTCAGTTCCTTGGACATTATAATCCACACGATTACATCCTATTTCCACATACTGTTCATCTCATTGGACGTAATTGCCGTTACTGATTTTTAATATTTGTCCTGCTGCTGTGTTTTAATAGGTACTGTCTAAGGAACTGAGAGAATGTGATGGATTCGTTCCCGCCATCCCATTTAGCCTGTATATTTTTTATATAAGTATAAGTACGTTTGTAAACATGCAATTTAAACTATTTTTACAGGCAAGCTAATTTTACGAAATTGCAGCAAATTGTAATTACATTGTGCGGTTATATTTGATCTCATAATCTCGTGTGATCTGTAAAATATTGTGTGCACATTTTAACAAAATAAGTAAACGGCATTCATGCTTTGGATATTTATAGGTGTCGGTATTCGAATACACTGAAAAACCGACTTGTACATATCACCCTTTTAACTCGAGGTAAATAACATGTTTGACTCGAGTCGCAAAATTTGGCCTATGTTGGCATGTATATTGGCATAATTTTATTGTAATACTTTACAAGATTCGATACTTTGAACATTAATCTGTAGCAGAGTTGTGCATGCTGTTGTTAAGAAATGTCTTTTAGTTGCTAAATTTTGCTAGAGTCAACAATTATTTAATGCTTCAATTGTCTAAAATTATTAATTAAGTAGATAACTGAAAAACATTTGATTGTCTCTACCATTCAAACTATTAATTGAGTAAATCTAGGTATACATGTTTATAGTTTGAACAGTTTTATACAAACAAACACGTTCGAAATAATTTTTTATACAAATTCAAGTGTCAAAATTTTAAGAGTAGGTAAATTTAGACCAAATGTATTGTTGTCACACGCATTCCAGAATAAACTCTGAGGCAAACGAGGCAAATCTGATTTAGTTGGGTATTACGTTATAACTTTTTACAGCATAGATCATTATCTTTCTCTTTCATGAAATACAATACCATGAAACACTGTTAAATCATATGATTGTCATTTGGTAATCAAGTGTCCATGTTACTACAAATTGCCTGGATGTTATCTACTAATTCATCATAAACTACTAGTTTAAACGTGTGAAC
>JAAXOA010002231.1:0-13682 GCA_036561885.1 Salina celebensis | reverse complement strand
AGTGAGAACAAGAAACGTGAAAGTGATAAAAAATGATTTCGATGTTAGAATGAGAAATTGGACTAAACAATAAAAATTTTGCATGTTGAAAATTCTACCCAAACAAATCTTCACATCCGCGTTCCAAAACAATTCCATTTTTTCTGTTAATCTTTTAAATTCATAACTTTTAATAATAGTAACGTCCGCCAATAGTTAATAATTATCAGTTATAGCTTTAAAATGGCTTTTTAACAACAGAAGAAAAAGTTTGAATGTGAAGATTTGTTTTGGTAGAATTTTTCAACATTAAAAATTTTTATTGTTTAGTCCAATTTCTCACTCTAACATCGAAATCATTTTTTATCACTTTCACGTTTCTTATTCTCACTCGAATCGAATTATCTTCGCCGTATTCGGCAGATTTTATCTGTGCCTTACTCGAATCGTGCGGTGCGTATGCAGAATTTCCCCATGTTATTCAAATGGTGCAACATTTTTGATCACGCAAAACAACTTCGATTCGAACCAGAATTTTCAAAGGAAAAAAATCAAATTGAAGTGTTTCACCTATTTTGAGAAGCCCTGAACATACGTAAATAACAAAAATTTGCAACTATTATTTCCACAAAACAACTCCGGTCATATCCGATAACTTAAGTTCCGAAATATCTACCCGTCGGAACAAACGCAAGGACCCGTGCACACTTTGACCTGGGAGGCCAAAATATATTGAACTGAACTGTAATATTAAGCATAATGGCACTACAGCAAACTTATCTGACTTCTCTTATTGGCTATACACGAAGGTGTTTACGATTTACGTAAGTTTTACGTAGATAATCCCCGTTCGCGATGGTTTGACACTTCAAATACATAACTAGGAATAGCAAATAGGAATACAATATCTGATGCTCACGTCAAATTGGCCATGCAATAAGTTTGGTCGCAAAATAATAATAGGCGTGAGTCAGGCCGATCTTGGTCTTCAGTTAATAATCAATAAAGTTTAATATTTGATGCTGATTTTAACTAACTGATTAATGCCGTCGATTCGATAATGATTTGTTTCTTGAAATATTGAGAACTATAGTTTGCATCTAAAACAAAGCTAAGCGAACCTAATATTAAAGGCCTGTTTATAGTATATTAGGTTGTACTGTGCAGGTAAATTATGTTTATTTTCACACTAGAACGACTGTTAATCCAAAAATTCCATTTCGATCTGCGTTTTGCAGAATTGAATTGGTTTTAACTTTCCAGAACACAACTCGTAACTCCACAAGCCAGAAATGTTTATATCTGAGTACAACTATTTCGACTACGAGTTTCTACTCTGAATACTAACAACAGAATAAGAACTGGGTTTTTCGTGGAAAAGACCAAACTGGTTGTCAACATTGGTGGCTGATAAGCTACAGCTCCGCAAATTTATGTTATTGAAGACATACTTAGAAAACGAGCATTTAAATTAGTAAGAAAATTTGGACATACCGACTACCGGAAGGTCACACCCAATATTTCGTTTACAACAGGCCAGCTTTTGATGGTATTCAACTGGACGGTTGCAGTCAATCGCATTTAAACATGCTAAACAGAGAAATTGAAGGAATTTTGGCTGGATTTAAAAGAATGACTTTATATGGTCTTACTTGTGCACTCGAAGCAGTACTGCTGTAGGAAGCAAATTCCGTACTTTTCGCAACAGTATCGAGAAATATAATCGAGGGTATATCTTCCATATTCCATTTTCGCATCTGTGACTTCAACGCTTTTTTTGATGCGTTCGCATAAATCCACTCCCGTACCTAAATATATTTTGAATATTTCTGTACACACTAAAAGCAAACAATACATTGTGGAATGACGGTAACTTTTTTAAACATTAGCTTATAATTGACAATTAACGTTTCCTCGACATGGCGACGCATTAACAATTGATGTCTCAATATGATAAACGAAGGTCTTATATCTTTAATTTAGGTCAGGTCCCTTCGACCCAAAAAAAACCAACATTTTTTTGCACTACCTGAAAAACATCTACACCGGATTTCAGTAGTAACGCAGTAAAAGCAAATTTTGTTACAGCGCGTCGCCATGCAAGTGCAACTCTCGTGCTGAAAATGTGCTTGTGCTTGCCAGTTTAGTGGTATTTCGGCTGCTGAATTCTGGTGTACGCGAATATGTGAACGTTTCCGTTCAATTATCTACATTTGTAGTTCCTACAATTGTATCGCAATCAGCACTCCCGAAACGCTTACACAAAAAATACAACTGAGTGTGTTAAAAAAGGCGAGTTATTTTATCATCAGGACTCGCAAAAATATCTGCAAAAAGTGCAAAAATGTTTTAAAATATTTTCTTGTACAAAAATTTGGTACAGTTGTCAACAAAAGCATGGGGAACAACATGGCGTCTGCTGTTTCGACAAAAAGGACTTATCACAAATGCCACAAATGGGAGTCTCATATGGAGAACGGTATTTTTTGTGTGTACTACTTCGCATATCTTTTGGTTGAATTGTTATAAGTTTACGTTGATAAGGAGGAACCAATGGCAGACTCCGACCTTCATGGTTATGAAGACCATCTCTCTGAATATGGAGGATCTAATTTAGACCCTTCCTCGTCAGATGATGAATAATAGTCGGGTAGCTCAACGGATTTCGATGGAGAGGAAGTATCATCTGCAACAGTGACAGACAATGCAGACAATACAATTTGTTTCGGTTGTAACACCCATCCAACCCTTGGTGTACACGAACTTATCACCCCACTACACTCAGCCAATCACAAGCAAGATGCATCACGCCACCTTCTCAAAACGCACTTCTCCAGCAAAAACGATAACCAGATGAAGACTGGCTGCCAGGACTATAGGGTGAAATAATCTCAACCTACTTCTTCTTCTATCTAAGTTTAAGTTACTTTGTTAATATTATTTTCAAGTCTATTAAGTTTCCGTTTGTTTACGAAATTACGATCGTTAGTTCGAAATAACAATAAACTTTCAGTAAATATCAGTTCTACACAAAAATAAAATTCGCTCTCCCACCTCTTCTTCCTACTCATCTTATTCCATCGCACTAGGAGTCGTGGCTTCCTGAATAGGAGGCTACGTCACAATGGTACCGAAACTCTAACAACAAGATAAGTCCTTATACGACATACAATTAAAATGATTTGTAGCAAAATGGATTTTATAATCCTTGCTATCATAATCATCCCAACCGTAACTGTAATGCTAATCCATTACCTCCATATAGTTGCAAAATGGTTGTCCAACAGATACTTCAACGATGAACCTGCCATTCACCGCCCTCAAACTGAACCAGTAATTCCTGGAAACCGAACGAATAGTTCAGACTGGACGGAAAACCAGCGCCTTCAACGCAAATGGCAACAAGAAGAAGTCAGCAAACAACGTCGCCAATTTACAACCATCGACAATAAACTCGGCGAGTTCAACACAAAACTAATCGACTTACAGCGACAAATATCCTTTGTGGCGGCACAATCTGACGACCATCAACGTAACCTTGAAACACAGATTACTGAAATACAGAGCTCTGCCGCTGATGTCACAACTGAGATAAAAAGGTCCCTCCGCACCTCCAAAACACATCATGATAATCTCGCAGAAACTGTGAACAAATTACCCATGAAGAAGCTTATTGCAAACATTGCTACGGTCACAGAACTTCGTTCTACATAGTATCATTACAGGATGAATTAAAAACAATCTCCGCGGCCATCCAACACAACCAGCGTGCATCTCTACAAGAACATGATGATTTCAAAACTCAACTCCAATCCTTACATGATTACCATGACAAACTTTACGATTTCGTCAGCGGCCAACACTTTACCAGACTTTTCGTTGACAACCTCTCGAAGCTTGTCATAAATAGAATGAACGTTACAGACTCGACGCCAACGCAGCACATAAAACAGACAGGTCACTCAGCACCGGAAATCGAGACTTATGACCAATCTCCACCCACCACATCCAGCTTCATATCGGCTGCTTCGAGACACACAACGCCCATTCGATCAGGAGCGACTCACAGCGTCCCACAACTACCATCAATCGCTCCTGCACCGAGGTTCACTCCAGATCTGGACTTACCAGAATTATACTTGGAAGAACTGTGACCAGTATATGATCCAACGTGGAATTCCTCTTCAGGAAAGGCTACCACACCTCCAACAAATTTTTAATAAGGACAAAGATCTATCCTTATGGTGGCAACGAACTCGACTCCAAATACAGACTTGGGAAGAATTTTGCGACCACTTCCTGAAGATGTTCGGAACACCTTCAAGCCACAGTTCAGCCATGGAGAAGCTTCTTGCAAGGCGTCAACAGCGAAACGAGAAATTTTCTACATTTGCAATGGAAATGGAGCTGACTTATATCAAACTACACCGCAACCAGCCCATCAATACTCCCACTATTCTGAACTTCATTTCAGAACGCGCACTCCCACCATTGATACCTCATCTCTTAGCCTGCAATGCGAAGGACATTTACGAACTATGCCACCACAAGGAAAAGCTCCCCCTCCGTCCGTGCCCTTAACAAACACCAGCAGCAATCCGCGAAAATACAATAACTATCCTCAGCCAAACATGACTAAAACTTCAAACATTCAGCGCTACCCATAGCCGAAACCGTCCACAGAACGCCTCCACTGTGCAACATTTGATGATGAGCCACCGAAAACGACACATCAACAACAGGATAGTTTCCAAAGTGGAGATTTCGCTGAGACACCGGTACTTAACAATATATCATGTAACGGGAACAAATCTCTCCCAATCTTAAACTGTCATTTAAAAGTCGACACAGACAACACTACTGTCAAAGGAAAATGTTTATTTGACTCTGGTTCAACTGTTTCTGTCTTAGGAAATCGAAAACTTTGGGATAACCAACACATGAAACCTTGGGTCAGAGGCCCCATCAGATTAGCAAACGGCAACACAGTCTTACCTGAAGGTGCTATGGATTTCCATTTTAAATTGGCTCAACGATGGTGCACCCACACATTTGCCCTACTGCCAGGTACAGAATTCACAATGATTCTTGGTCTCGACTTTTTACATCGTAATGGTATAATAATTGATTTCCAACAAATGAAGTACTGGTACCGAAACACTTATGAAGACCAATTTTGCTTTTCTACAACACCAAACTCGTCCACTGTCCTTCACAGCCTACAAACGCTGAACGAATACGAGCAAGATAACATTGCCAAATTACTTCGCAAATTCCACGATGTAGTCGACGCCCCCAGACTTGGACGCACCCAATTGGCTCAGCACGAAATCAACGTGTCAGTGGAAAAACCTCGGCATATCTCACCCTATCCAGTATCAGACTGTAAACACAACATCATAGAGAAATTGGTCAAAGAAATGCTACAACAAGGTTAAATCAGACCCTCGGAATCACTCTACTCATCTCCCATCATTCTACGCCCAAAACCAAATGGAGACTGGAGGATTGTAAATGATTTCAGATACATTAACGAATTAACAACCAAAGATGGCTTCCCGATGCGACGCATTGACGATGTTCTCCGTGTTCTCGGGAACACAAAATACTTGTCTACCATCGACCTGGAAAAGGGGTTTTGGCAAGTTCCGGTGAAAGATGAACACAAAAAGTACACCGCATTCAGAACAAGGAAAGGGCTGTATGAATACAATGTGATGCCTCAGGGACTCAAGAACAGTTCCATGACATTCCAGCGCCTGATGAACAAAGTGCTTCATGGTCTCGATTCCTTCTCATTTGTGTATCAAGACGACGTACTTGTATTTTCTCCATCATTTGAAAGCCACATGCAGCATTTGGAACAAATCTTTCAACGACTTCGCCAGGCAAATCTAACCGTTCAATCATCAAAAAGCAGCTTTGGTAGAACCATGGTTAAATTTCTGGGGTATATTATTTCCACCGACGGCATCCAGAAAAATCCTGATAAAGTGAAATCAGTGCTCCTCCTTCACAGCCCCCAAACACGAAAACAGCTTAGAAAATTTTTAGGAGCCGTTGCATGGTTCCGAAATTTCATTCCTAATATGGCTAGCATCGCAGACCCCCTTTATAAACTTCTGAGTCCTAAAAACAAATTTATATGGAACACCTCTGCAGAAAATGCCTTCCAATCGCTGAAGAAAATACTCTCTGAAGATATTGTCCTTAAACACCCCGATCTTAACAAGCCATTTATAATCCGGACAGATGGAGCAGACACTGGAGTCGGATGTATACTCATCCAAAACGATGATAACAGGAACGAAAGACCAGTCGCTTACGCAAGCAAAATCCTCAATCAAGCTCAACAAAACTATTCGGCTATAGAATAGGAATGCTATGCCATCATATATGCACTGGAGCGGTTTGCGGAGTATCTGGACGGTGGCCAGTTTTCACTTGAAACCGACAATCAGGCAATAACGTATCTTCAGAAAATGAAAAATACAAACTCCAGACTCACCCGTTGGGCATGGAAACTCCAAGAGTGGTGCCCGTCCATTACACACATTTCGGGTATTGACAAACCAATCGCTGACTACCTCTCCCGCTACGGGCCAGAGGATACGGACACCATTAACACACTTAGGCTCCAAAATAATATTTGCGAGATCGATCCTGATATCTTAAAGGTAGAACAGGATGCAGACACTAGCTACCAATCTCATTTATCGAAATACCCTGACCAGTTTACATGCAAAAACGGCATCGTATACAAGCTTCTCGAAGATTCGTCAGTACCATACATACCAAACACCCTCCAGAAGTCCTTGCTAAAAAGCCTCCATGATCACTCCACTTCCGGGCACCAGGGAGTAACCAAGACTCTGGGGAAAGTCTAATCCAGAGTGTTCTTTCCTGGCATGAGGAAATTCATACAACAATATATTGCAAGCTGCGACCAATGCCAACGAAATAAATATAACAACAGGAGGGAACAGGGTCTACTTGGGAGTAATCCAATCACATCTCCCTGGCACACTATTTATATGGACCTCATGGGTCCATTCCCAGTTTCTTCACCGCATCGTTAGTGCTATGTACTTGTTGCTGTGGATGCCTTCAGCAAATACGTCGAAATTCTTCCTCTTCGAAAACGATTGCGAACGCATTAGATAAGAATATATTTGCCAGATATGGTCCACCAGAAATAATACTCACTGACAACGCCACGTCATTCAAGGCAGGCACCGTCAGACAACTGTGTTTTTTTTGGCAGATTGAGCACCGATTTTCATCGGTTTACCATCGCCAAACTAATCTGTCTGAACGGATAAACATAATCATTAAACCGATGATTCGAATGTATTTGGACGAACAAAAGCACAACAAATGGGCCGATAACCTTTACCACTTTCAATTTGCGATAAATACATCCTTGCAAGAATCTACCGGAGTAAGCCCGTATGAAATTCTGTTCAATTCAAAGCCTCGACTTCCAATTGATAACTTTATAAAACTTTGTTACATATAACATTTGACATGTCTAAATATGATGGGGATGTTGATTTATATTGCAGATATGAAAAATACGACGGAATGCTGGAGAAAGTTCGCGAAAATCTTAAGCGTGCCTATGACCGACAAAAGCAAAACTATGACAAAACGCATCGGCCTTCAAGTCTTCAACTCAACGACAAAGTAGTTATGAGGGACCTAACCCTATCCAATAAAACCAAAGGAATTAGTTCAAGCCTCTGTCCCCTTTACTCCCCCAATCCAGCCGAGATCACGAAGGTCATATCAGATAACACATACGAGCTCACTTTCGCAGACGGCTCCAAGAAAGCTCCCATACACGCACAGTTGTTAAGGAAGTATAAATCTGACACATCTAGGAGAAACGGTCCAGAATCGCAAGACCTTCCCGTTGACCAACGCTCAGATGACTCCATCCTGCCCCCAACAATCTCATCCCAGTTACCAGATCCCCCGACAACCTCATACAGTGACCGACTTCGGCCCAGAAAACCAGTAGACTATAAAGGCTGACTTCATGTCCCGTCAAAATATCTTCGCCAGCTCCGTATTTCGACGTTTTGTGGGGGGACCTTGTAACACCCATCCAACCCTTGGTGTACACGAACTTATCATCCCACTACACTCAGGCAATCACAAGCAAGATGCATCACGCCACCTTCTCAAAACGCACTTCTCCAGCAAAAACGATAACCAGATGAAGACTGGTGCCAAGACTATAGGGTGAAATAATCTCATCCTACTTCTTCTTCTATCTAAGTTTAAGTTACTTTGTTAATAATATTTTCAAGTCTATTAAGTTTCCGTTTGTTTACGAAATTACGATCGTTAGTTCGAAATAACAATAAACTTTCAGTAAATATCAGTTCTACAAAAAAATAAAATTCGCTCTCCCACCTCTTCTTCCTACTCATCTTATTCCATCGAACTAGGAGTCGTGGCTTTCTGAATAGGAGGCTACGTCACACGGACAAAAACTTTAATATAATTTCTTCAGGATCCTGACGCCCGCCACAGTGAAGGCGACCATTTAACCAGGCGACCAACGGCTTTTGTTCAAAGTGCTTCTTGTCCTTGTCTCAACTCCTCCTACTAGCTATCATTGACTACAAATATTGAGGGAATTCGTCACGGATAAAATGATTGAAGACATTTGTTTGTAAAGCAATCGACTGGTCCAGCAAGTAATGACAAATAACCCCAACTGTTTCAAAAAGTGGACGGATGTGCTACCCACGGAAATGTGGAGGTTCCTTTCCGGAAATGTGGATTTGAACGTGGCAAAGGGGCTAGTGAGAAAGCCGTCCATGAAGTTGCTTTAGGGCACAGAGAGCTTCCAATGCTCACCCAGGAACATCTGTTTTACAACCTGCCAACACGAATGATTTAGAAGTGCTCCGTTTTAGTCACCCTATCACCAGCACCCCGATGGAAGTTGAGAACAACAATTCCGAAAGTATTCTTAGTATTCTCAATGTTACGTAGCTCACGCTTAATTTCACGTTCAGAATTGTAGTCATAAAATGATTGAAAAAACTCTGAAGCAAACGAATTATGGCTAAAATTGGTAGGTGTATTAAAAGCGCTTCGAAACAAAAATGGGAGTAAAGATAAATTTTTAATAAACAATCCTCAAAGTTTAATTATCATTGTTATTTTAAAATAATATTGTTCAACGGGTTAAACGGCTCATCTAGGTAACAAATAGGCATTTTTGACCTTTGACACCAATTTTGGACCTGGATAAAAACTTTCAACCAAAATGATGGACACCACTTTTTTTTCATGTGTGATTTGATACGTGTGTCGAAATTCTAGTCAAAAATCGCAAATTTGATTTTTGACGTTTGACCCACATTTGTGACCTATATGAGCACTTTTAGTCAAAATTGCTGAAGCCATGTTGTTCCCCATACTGTACGAATGACAACTGTACGAATCTTTGTACAGTAAATATCGTAGCGTTTTTTGGATTTATTTATGCGAGCCCTGATGAAAAAAATCTTCACGCCTCTTTTCTCACACTCAATTGTACGGGTTTGTGTAAGCGTTTCGTGAGTGTTGATCACAATATTTTAAAAACTTTGCGTGCAAAAATCTGGAAGGGTACTCGCAACATCGTAGACATTAAATCCGAAATCTACATACAAATAAACCGCTCAAGCACAATTCCCTTAAGTAGCGAAAGACAAAAGCAGAAATCCATAAAGCAATAATTTTATTTTATAATTGGATTTATTGTTTACAACTGTTTTACGTAAAACTGTACATGACTAGACGGACTTCACATTTAAAACAAGTATACTTATGATTTACTTATGATTATCTGAATTGCCCAGCCGTCTAGCGTTGCCTAAATGAACAACTTCCAAATCTCCTTTGTCAATACTCATGCCGACGACTAATGTAGGTTCAACGAGAGTCAGCATATCTGCAGCAGTAGAACAGGCATCCTTGAGTAAGTGTCTTCCATGTCTCTTGAATGACTGGACGTTTTGAAAGTAAATCTTGTGGGACTTTATAGGCATGTCTTGCAGGAACCTGATCGAAAACTGCACAGGCTTTGTTCTCAGTCGCTCGAGCTCTTTGGAGACAACATCATTATGTGCAGGCTTTCTAGGAGGCTTAAGTGTGCCTTTAATGAATAGCTTCCTAATGGATGTGGCCCTGCTGCAGGCAACGTAAAGCTGCTCTCGGTGTTCTTTCCTCACTCATTCCAACCACAACAGCTGACAACGTTGACCCCTGGGATTTACAAATTCTCATCGCGTTGGCCGCCAGAAGTGGAACTTGTGATCAGGCAAGCTTAGGTCCTTGGTAATTTGCCTTTGACAAATGGCGAGTAATCCTTTCGATGGGAACCCATTCCAGCGAAATCCCCCTCGCAATCTGCATGTCCTTGGTGACTGATCTTTTGGAGCTTCCAACGATGGCTTCTTTGAATTTCATCCAAACCCGTATGGGCACTCTTGTGTTGTCACCAGTGGTTCCGTGGTCAATTTGCATCAGAGTTTCATCTGCTCCATTAAAGCGTCCATCGGAAACATCGATGTTGGTAGAGATTAGGTAGATAGCGCCAACCTTCAAAGGTACCTTATATCGAAGACCTTCGCATTTGTTAACATCCATTTCCTTTGCATATTCAATCATTCTTCGAACTGTTTGTTGGTTGCCATTCGCGCCTTCAACACGGTCCATTGCAGTTACTTCAAATCCATCCGTCGCCAGCTCGCTATGAATTTTAGCATTGTACTCCTGACATTCAGCATTCGTCCGGAGTAGCCAAATTGCATCTTTTGGTGGCTGCAGGTGGTCGTCGATTTCTCGCGATTTGAATAAAGCAATGTCCTCGGAATCCATGACCCCTGAAAATAAAACAAAAAAGTTTTACGTAAAACAGTCGGGAAAGACGACGAAAGTCCGGGTGGTCAAAGGTTTACCTTTGGACATGTTGTTAAGGCCTTTGCAACATTCAGTGTCTCCTCTTTGACGCATAATTTGGTCCAATTCGAAAATAGTAAACAGTTCCCAAAAGCTGCCAAGCTCTCCGCCTTTCAAGTGCGTTGGGGGCGCGAATACCCATGAGTCACAGATAAGTTTTGACTGGCGAAAATGTCCTACAACAATGAAGGACACTCCTCCAAAGGGTTTTCGGTTGCACATAATCTGCTTCAATCGCCTGTCAACGTCGTAAAACATTCTATGGCCAACCATTGAGATTTCGTCAATGATAAGCAGTTTCAAATCCTTAAGCTTTGCCCTCCGGCTGTTTGCAGCTCCATCTTCGAGATTACCCTGGGCTTGCTTGTTCTGCAGTGGCTGGAGTCTGAATGCAGACGAAAGAGTCATTCAAAAAACATTAAAGGCTGCTTTTCCTGTGAACGATGTAACAAGAACCGGCGGACAGTCAGGGTTTGCCGATGGGAACGACTGATGATGTCTAAGAAAGCTCTGGACAATCGCCATTATGGGTTTGCTTTTGCCAACTCCAGCTCTTCCGTGAAACAGATAATAGAAGGGCTCGTTTGATGTTTTGAAGAGGTAACATAAACATCAAATCATCGTACTCTTTGTCACGTACGAATTTCGGTGGAAGGAACCTTTGAAGATCAGGTCCACTGGGTTGTTCTGTCAAAAATTGTCTGGTGTAGTCGGCGGCCTCTTCCTCAATTAAAGCTTGATCTTCTCTGTTATCAATCTCGTCAACAGCATCCAAATTGATCTCGGCGTCATTCATGTCGTTATTAATGTTATCTTCATCCCAATTCCGGTCACTGTAATAGAATTGTGAATTTTCCTGGATTAATTGAAGATAGTTGGTAGCTATTTCCTTTGCATTTATATCCAAAAGTTCCTGCTGCTCATTTCGCCACGGAACAAAAGTTTTTTCAGAGAATAGCTTTCATATTCTTGTGCGATGTCTTCCTCGTGAGTGTCGCCTAAAGCCACGGAAACTTCGATTTCTAAATATTAATTTAAAAAAATTAGGGTAAAGGCTTGGAGAAGGTAAAACTGTATTACGTAAAACTGACCATCTTCTTGCTCTTCCTCAGCGGGCTCCTCTTCCTCATCATCCGCAGGCCCTCTTCGACTTGGCCTTTTAGGATATTATAATTTGAGGCAAACTCGGCCAAACAGATGTTTTCAAAATCATTAGGACGGCCAGCATAATGATCGATTAAGCCTTTTGCATAAATGTCGTCACTTCCATCCTCCAGTGTACTAATCTCACTTTCAGGTCTTAGAAATGCAATTCGATCCTCCCGACGTGATGTATTTATGTAAACATCTTGCCGGGAGCAGTCCACATTTGGTAGCCCAAGAGTAAATGCAGACGCCTCGTGCGTGGAAAATTCAGACCCATTAATAAGAGTGTTTCCAAATCTAGTCAGTGATTCCTTAACGCTGATGTTTCCTCGTCGAATATCACGCATACAAGCTTTCAGCAGCTTTGAAACACCGCCTTCAGCCTTGGAAATATAGTTCACGCAGTATTTGGCAAAGGCATACGTATCTAAAACGTACTTAATGTCCATGTTTGCGCCCCAGGTTTTCAAAATATCCTTGTTGTAAGGATTGATGAAGGCAGCATTCGTTTTCCTTTTCAAGAAAACTGTTGCACGGGTTATACTAGACCTGATTGCAGTCAGATACTCTTCTTCATTTAAGCCGATGGGCATAATGTACTCGTTCCAGTCGATGTCATCTTCAAATTGTCTGCCTTTCTGATTAAGATCTTGAACTATTTTCTCAAAATTGTCAGTGATGGTTTGTTTTTCTTCCGAACTAAAATTTGGTGGAAGTGGCTGCACTATTCTAGTAGAAGGTAATGGAGGTTGAGGAAACCGAAAGCGACACGTTTTCTGCTGACCATGCCTTTTTTACAAGTGTTAGTGTGTTTATGGTTCTGGTAGTCCACTAGATTCTTCATATCAGCTGATTCGTCCTTCTCTGTCGTAATGAATGAATCAATGAAGGAAATGACGTTCCGCTCGGAATCTGGGTCGCCTGTTTTACGTAAAACTATTAAATAAAATAAGTCATCAAATATCGTGTACCACTGCAATGTTTGTATTCATTTTAACAGTTTTACGTATAACAGTGTCTAACCTTTATTGTAAACTGGTGCGTCCTTGACCCAAAATAGGCCATGAAGGTGCGGGGATCCTCTCATCTGGAATTCCACGCGACTGAAGTGATCCGTGACCTCGTAGGGTGTAAAAATTCCTTCTTTAGGTGGCATCGGGTTTATTAAACAAGTCTTGAATGCTCGAAATCTGTGATCGAAATGCCGCATACAGGTCACTGGATCTGAGTGGATCAACTCACACTTTTTTTCAAATGGCAAATTAATAACTCATTCTTCTGTCATTACTTTGTTCCAAACAATTTTGGCCAAAGAAACAAGCAAATCGGGCCATTAAGTTTCCGCCGCAGATAGCGTGATAAAAAACGCACATTTTCCGCATTGACGGATCATCGAGACAATCTTCTTCTTGTGTCGTTTCCAATAGGCTGGCGTAGAGCGCACGTTCTGAAACGCGACATATCCATTGTCGATCTGTATTTGACGATCCAGAAAACCAGGAACTCTTAAATCTCCTGCGGTTATTTTTCCTCCTCCTTTCTGTTTTCTCATGACGACTTGAAGTGCATCACGTATCTTTTGATTGAACGAT
>JAAXOA010002230.1:0-13685 GCA_036561885.1 Salina celebensis | reverse complement strand
ACAATTAGTCAGCTACATTAAAACCCATTATCATTGTACTTACTGGCCAAATCATAATGCAGCTTTGAGAATGAAAAGCAACTTCTGATATGACAGTTGGGGTCAAGGGTCAAGATCATTGATATGACAGGGTTTAAGACCTTTGATGTGACAAAGGGGTTCAAGGGTGAAGGTAATTGAAATAGCAAAGGGGCTCGAGGGTCAAGGTCATTGAAATTAAGAATAGTTCAAGAGTCAAGGTCATTGAAATTAAGAATAGTTGAAGGGTCAAGGTCCTTGAAATTAAGAATAGTTCAAGGGTCAACGTCATTGAAATTACGAATAGCTCAAGGGTCAACGTCATTGAAATGCAATGGTCGGTTGCCTCAAATAAGACTGTTTTGTGTATTTCCTTGAAGCTACTATGTGCTTGTTTCTGTAGCTTTTCAGCCCGAACTCTGTTTTCTTCGGTCGCTTTAAACGTCACAGCTTCGTCGCTACAAGATAAGCTTGTATTTTGATAGAGAATTGAAGCGATTGTATAAATACAATGACTCATTATCGATCTCAATAAACGATTACACTTCTGTAAAGCAATACCGATTAGTGTGTTGCTTGTGCTCTTTCACTACATGCCATTTTCAGTCTGGTAATACTTTAGATTTGGACATGGTTTTCTCTTGTGTTGTTGTTTTCTTGCCAAATAAATAAAAATATAGAGCTTTCAAATGCGAAGCTGAATGATGAAGTTCATGTTCTGTCTGTTATAAATAATAGTCATTAAGTCGATTATAAAGCAAAGTCATAATATAATGCCTGATTCTCCAGACACGAGTGGACCCGTAAATGCCAGCTGCACCTGCGAGGTAGGCTCATCGTCACACCAACCATACGCCAACGAGCATTATTGTAGCCCTTTCCAATGATGTCACAGTCACAAGCCATACAAAACTACAGGGCACAAATGTTAGGCACTGATGGGCACCTACCTGATGGTCATCGTCACACACCTCAAAATGTCTTATTCAACTGGATTTTGCATGGGCTTCCCACTGATCGCATGCAATGTGAGAATTCCCCTTACAAAAGTTGACACCTGCCAGGGACCTTCAGCATCGACATTGGCAACCCAAACATCTCATTGGCCTACCCGAGCCCGTGCCAATGATATGCCTATAGAGTTCCACAGACAGACAGACGCAGTCAGCGATCTCATTATTTGCTGAATAAAGTTCAGCTTCGTAATAACGTAACGATTGAATGTGCAGGGGAATGTACATGTTACATGCAAGTGTACATAGTCTATGAAAGGTATGAGCACATAGTTTTCGCGATATAGGAATGTATGACAATCATGCTCCTCATCACCACCAGCTACAATTGACTCGGAATGATTTTCTTTTAACCGAAGAATTTCGTCGTAACAGTAATAAGTTCTACTGGTGGCTATAGTATTTTATTATGAGTTACTGTTTGACACAAGTATAGATTTGTAGGAGAGGAACCAAGTGAATATTAGTGTGAACGGGAGATGAAGGAAGAACGTCCTAGGATAAGGAGAAAAAGAAATGTATGGCTTACTCATTGCTCCAATGCTATCATCACCGCCAAGACACACACGGGACTATTTTCCGATGTAGCCGTCTCTTTTCACCATCTTGTAGCATAGGCACCATACACAACTTTTGGGACGAAAATTCTTCGAAAATGAAGGGTCTCTTGAACAGCAGCAATTTACTGGAGAAAACAATGAAAAGCGTTTTGGCTCCACTTGCACGCGTTACCACCTTGAGCAACTAAGCAATTTCCATGGAAAAAAGGGGAAAACTGAAGAAATTTCTCTTTAAAGTTATTGTAACTTGTAATAATGGAAGTGAGAAGGTAGTGTGAATATACCAAGTACCAAGACCAGATCCTCACCAGTAACGAAATTCTGTCAAGTCCTTACACACCAGCAATTGTACCCAATAAGTGTAGATGGTAGAAGGTGGCTAAGCCAGATAGTTATATGAACACAGCTACTACCTTTGTAATATTTTGAAACTCAATAAGGTCCTCTGGAAAAACATGGATAGTGAAGAGGATTTGAAACGACGACACTAAACCCCAATTTAAAAGACGCCAGTATAGCCAGAGTTGAAATAGAAGTTGGCGGTAATCGTGATATGTAGTTTTCTCTCAGCAATGCTACCTAGTATAGCTTTCGTTCACTCCAATAGAAAATGATAGTAGAAAGAAATTTCGCAATACGAAAAACGGTTTTTTCCCTATTACTGCCGTAATAAAGAGGGCATCTTGACATGTGCAATACTGGTTGGATATCTGCCTTTCTCCTTTTTCGTCTACTTTTCAAACAGTGTTGCTGATAATATTGTCGTTCGGAAAATCACAACTAGTAAACCTTCTCACAAAATTACGATCGAAGGGTTTCTTTGAATAAAAAAAAATGAGTCGGGAAACGTCTGCATGAAAGAGAATATGTAGTAGTAGTAGCACGCGTGCATAAATAGAATCTTGTGTTGACACAGTAGTTCGGATTCAAGCAATAGCAATCTTAGAGGCGCCAGTCAGTCACCACGATCTCCTGCAACTTTTGCGAAAAGAACGAAGGAATACAAAAATGTTGCGAACTGCTTCGCTAAGTGCGCTATACTTTTCCGCAGCGGGAACAACATTTATTCCATTTTCGGATAAGAAGTATCCCAAAAACTGTAGCAACATACTATGCACTATAGCTGCACACAAAGTTTATTTTGTCAAGTTCTTTCTGATGGCTTAGATTTAGATGAGCACAATTTCCGTACTGGTTTAATAGGTACTGTATATTTGAATGCAATTGAACCCTATAGCTTTCCTACACATATGCTCATGAGAAACTCATAGTTTACTTTAAATTTTAACAAAACAGTAATACCCACCCACATAAAAATATGTGCAAAACTGTTAAATTGAATTCGTCTTATATGCGTAAAAAGTTTCACTTGAGTCATTTTTGTACAACTTATTTCATCTTGCATAGCTGTTTATTCGAGATTTTAAAAGAATGCAATGCGCATTAAATTGAAGTAATATTGCAGCAAATTGAATCTCTTATGGTCTTATTTTCATACCGCTAAAGATATGTAGTATGTATAAAATTTGCAAAAACGTAACTACTATATGCAAGTGCTAAATAATAATGGTGTTTGACCCACCTGTGCAATCTGCATCTTTCATTGCTCTGGAGTTTTAAATAGAGATTTNTACCCACCTGTGCAATCTGCATCTTTCATTGCTCTGGAGTTTTAAATAGAGATTTATTCTACGCCAACCATTCCCTTTCATTTTATTGTTTCTGACCTTGAATAGATTTTGCGACGATAACGCACAGCAATGCAAAAAAAAGTCCTAGCTGTCCTTCGCGATTACGAAGCACAAGCGAACGTGCTCATAAACTACCTCCTTCTGAATCAGAACGCTGTTTTAAAGAGCAAAATGTGTCCACGAGTAATTAATCTTATGTAGGAATACGGAAAACGAATGAGTTTAGGGCTACAAACCAGCTCGTGACTTGATACAAAAAAAAGAGAAAGTGAGAGAAGAATGGATGTTTTGGGGGAAAGAGAAACAGCATAATTTTTGCCAACCGTAAACTGTTAATTTCTGTCCAATGTTTTATGCGAATTAGGAACACGATTCATTTTCCCTGAATAATTGGCTATCGGGAAGTAAGTGTGTATGCGATGAGAATCACTCATACGTAGTTTTCATGGTTTTCAATTTAACTCGTTTCTTTCTCCAGTTCGGTGCTAGACCTTATAAGTTAGTAAAATACCCACACATTCTTGTACTTTTCAAAAGGAGTGGACAAAAACATCAATCTTGCACTGCGTAGCAGAACGACGACAAGCAAGAAAAAATTCACCACCATTCTCACGTTTAAAGCAAGATGCTTGGCATTTGAACCAGCTAGTAGCTCAATAGAGTTTGTGGGAATAACAGTTCCCAATTTCACTCATCTCGCCTCTGTGTACTTACGTTTTAAAATATATTTCTCCGAGTGAGCTCCTATGTGCCTCGTGGCATGATGAAAACATGTTCATGACAACGCTGATGTAAACCTACCTGTGAAAGGATGTATGAGTTGTATAAGTATTAATGGAATGAAATGCATAATATGCATGCACATTCCATTAGTTTTTAATACGGAGAGCAATGGCTATTCTGTATTTGAAAAGAAGTCGAGTAATAAGGCACCTTTAGAGGTTTTTCTATTTGGTCTTTCAATAGAGCTTCTAGTTTTGATGCTAACGTGCGGCTGATGTAGTAGCCCTAGAAATAACTGTAGGACCCTGGGAGAAGGATTTATCGATCCCCTCCCAAATAAAGTATTACATTGTCGTACGTAAGCAAAACTTTTGAAGCCCGGGCTGGATGGAAAAAAGAAAGAGCGTGGTACACATGCATGCACACATCATGTGCATGGCTTTAGAGAAAAGACTCACTGTAGAGTAATGTAAAACTATGAGCAAGGCAGCAAGAGAGAGAGAGAGAGAGAAAGAGAGTAGCCATGGTATTAATGTAAGAAGAACAGTTTGAGGTAGAGAGAAAAAAATCAAAGTGTCTATACGACGAAAGTAGTGCTGGTTGTAGCAGTGGTGGTTGAGGCTCCCACAAGCAATGGTACAACAAGCAAAAGAACGGAGGCAACAGCAGAGATACGGTGAAAATAAAGAAAAGCGGTACATATAGGAAAAGGAGAAAACACAAATGATGCAAGTGAACTGGGTGAGTCGTACGGCATGCAAAGGAATACACGTTTTTGCAACCCAGAAAAAGCTTTGGCTCGTAATAGTACATATGGTGATTCTATAACAGAAAGATATTCCAGTCTCTGGATTGCTGCTTGAGCTGGTGGACGAGAGAAAGTAAAGAGGGACACACATTAAGAGAGGAGAAGGGAGAATACGTGGTTGTGTTTGTGTGTGCATGGCATCGTTACCCAAATCTCGTGATGAGCAAATAAGCAGGGAGAGGCAATAGCAGCCTTTACCACAACAACATTTTTTAAAGGGACAGGGAGTAGAAATAAGGGAAAGTGAAAGAAAAGAGGAAACGTACATGGTAATAAGGGAATAAGGAAAGACAGGGAGAGAGAGAAAGAAAGAGAGGAAGTAGAAATAAAAAAAGAGGGAAGACCGTCAGAGTACTTGGTCTTCTCTAAGTCAGTGAGAGAAGAAAGCAAAGGCGATGAAGAAAGGGGAGCTGAACGTGGAGAGAAAATGAAACAGATTTTTAACACGGACATTATACATTTTTAGTTAATGTTACTCGTTACCTTGTTGTTGTTCAAGTTGACCTCTGCCAAGAATCGTTATTTATTGAATAGTTGTTTTTCACAGTGCACAGTTTGTGCTGAAAAAAGACTAGAAAATCTAGCACGGTAAAAGTTAATCTGTACTCGTGTTTGTTCCAGTCATACGATTTGTGCTCGTGTGCTCCATTCGGACAAGAAATCAAGGTCGTAGATTACTATATACATACGTAGTCGATCTCCCTTGAAACCTATAGAATAGAAAGTTGTTTTTCAAAGCAACCCGGACAAGTATTAGGTTCATCTGTTGAGACAAAAGTAATTACATCCCATAGTTAACTAGTGAGTAAGTTAATATGTTAGCTATAATGAAGCAATTAAGTGTTGTATATCTCTGTACGAAACCATCACACAGAGATGAAAATTTGTCAGTGGTTGTATATCTTGACTCGCACAGTTTCAGTGCATAAATTCCGAATGAAACTTGTTCTTGGGTCATGAGTTTGCTGCCAGTTAAATTGTGCTTAAAGTGGGAACCTTACATTTTTTCTTGAACAGTCATACAAGCCTGTGAATTCATGGCAGAAACCTTTCCGAGAAAGTGGCAGTGAAAGTATTCCAAAAAAGGGAAGAACGAAAAGATAGACAACTTCACAAACAAACTTTATTCAAAATTTTAACCTTAAAACTGTAAAAAATACTATATTGCAGGCTTCGGTTATTGCAGATGCGCTAGAAAGTTTAGTTTTGAACGAGGACATCAGTGTCGCCATTCTGCCTTAATTGAATGAATGGTTTGTTCGTTTTAGATTTAAAATTTGATTTCCTCTGATGTAATTTGCTCATGTAATGTATACTCGGTTTTTAATGAGGAAAGCGTTGCCGTCGCTAACATAGAAAG
This sequence comes from Salina celebensis, assembly GCA_036561885.1. Lineage (NCBI taxonomy): Eukaryota > Metazoa > Arthropoda > Collembola > Entomobryomorpha > Paronellidae > Salina > Salina celebensis. The sequence continues at coordinate 7,512 of JAAXOA010002230.1, read as the reverse complement.
TTACTCGTCTCCTGCTTACTGCTGTACAACATTTTGCCGTAATAAGTTCACACGCGTACAAACTATCCGGCTAAGGAGCGGCATGTGTACTAGTTATTCTATATCAACGTTATACTCTTTAATTTCACGAATTCCTCAGATCTCGTTCAAGTAACCGATGCTATTTATAGGAAAGACTTGTATGTAATCTCTATCCGTCTAACCCATACATGCTTATAGTTAAACAAGATTCAATTTAGAAATTGTAGATACTCACAAGAAATTGTCACATAACAGAAATTTTCCATTCTATATAAATAATCATCATTTTCTAGCTATTGCTTACTATCTTGTACTTTTGCTCTGCCAGAAAAAAATTACAAAATATTTAAGAGAAGTCGTAAGAAATTTCAATTTAGTTAAAATCACACTCATCTTCGGTTTAGAAGTGCTAAAGTTCATTTTTCATTCTTAAAACGTCGAGCTGTACCTATCGTCAAAATAAGAAATCATGATCACCAACAGTGTCCTCATTTTCATGACGTCCACGCTGATGTGCATTAGCACCTCCGCCTCATCTACTCTTTTTTCAGGTAAAATGTCTCTACCAGTTTTATTTAAAATAACTTGCCCGGAAATACTTAATATACACATGCCCCTTGTCGATGGTGTGAATAACGAAAAATATTGGACCAAATTTATGTTTACTGTTTACAACATTATATTAATGGCCTCCGCTTAGGGAGATTCAATATATAAACAATCTTAAAAGAGACTCATCAATTCCATCCTAGTAAAAAATGAAGGCTCTTCAGATATAGTCTTTTCTTTCCTACCAGTATGACTTGATGAATGAGAAACTAGATAGTGGTGTCTTAGGTAGTGAGACACAGACAGTTTAATTGGTGAGCCGTATTTTGTTATTGTATCTCGTTAAACCTTCCCCTTGCAACGAAAAAATATGATTGAGCAAACAGTCACATAAACACAACAGTTATGAGGTGCTTTCACGTTTTTAAAAGGAGTAAATTGCATGAAATTGTGGTAATGATAACGTTCGAGAGGTTCCACTCGACAAACATTTACATTTCATAAAACTTTATTGTGATGCGTCGTTTATATAATAACAATATTTACAGTCATTCAACATTGTGTTTTGGAGAGAAATTTACCAAACGGTATAGAGAAGCTTTTATTGATTATTTGAAGCGCTTTGAAAATATGTTTTTCCCATTGACCTCCAAAAGGATATAAAAATGTGTACCAGACAACATCAAAACTTGTTTTTTTCTTTTTTGTATTATGGCTATTTCATTTCACAGTTTACTTGCTTAGCCATAGCCCAGAAAACACGAGAACCGGCTCAAATAGTAAACAGCAACAATGACCTTTGCACAGAATATCCTTGTTTTTAGGAACGAAATGGGAATGGTTTTTTGGGAAGTCTAAGAGGAAACATGACGATAGCAGACTAGATGGAAAGTTATTGCAACACCTACCATTGAATATCTTTATGGAAATCGCAAGTATCTCAACCTATAAAAACTGAAGACAAGGTGTGCTGTTTATTTGGTGGAGAAAGTTTGGATGTTGGATATATAAAAACACCGACTACATAAATTTATACACATTGATAAAAGTCAAACATTTTGTTGTTAGGATATGATATACCCTGTATGCAGTTCCTTGTCTACATCGACACGACAGCTCTCTCCAATTTTGAGTGCATACCGATTGACTTAAAACCGACTACAACTTTTTCTTTCTTTATGTTTTTGCAGAAAGCTCAACGAATAAAAGTGCGGAGTCACACACGCCATCAGCAGATAGATTGCAATACAAACTTGAAAAGATTCGAAATCGTGCCCTTGAGTGGCTACAGACCAAACGGACGGAGGACTACGGCTGGCCGTCAGGTGATACGGCCAGAGTTGTCATTGCGCTAGCTTCTGTTGTTAAAGATTGGCCTGCCAAGAATGATCTAGAAGCTAGACTTATCGTTAAACAGTTAGAAATAGAACTTCTAGAGAAATTACTAAGGTTAGTGGACTACCTGTTCTATATACTAATACATCATTTAATACTAATATTTAATCATTTATGAAACTTGCATTCGTTCAAAGCGCAGAATAAAAAATATTCGCATTACAGTTGTGTAAAGGCATTGTGTATGGTTTCCATCTGAAATGAGATAGGGACTAGAGCCTAACTAGTTTTAAAATGTATTACGCTTTAGTCATCTTTCGAAACACGACGGGTCTAGGTGCCAAATCAGTTCGACGATTTTGTTATATCCGAATTCTATATAGAAAGGTTTCGACACCCGTTGTGAGAAGTAAACAGTAATTTCCGAGCGACACGTCGATTTCCTTTCAATATTTTAGTTCGTTTGAAGACATGGTTTTTAATAGTTTGGACTGAGTCTCTCAACATCGAAACTTTTCCTCCCACGCCACTCAAGTTAATTGCGATTGAAAGGTCGACGTTTTTTTTAGACTATTGTAGAGTTATTGTTTTTGTAGATGTACGTTGGAGTTGTTTTGCTTGCATGGTGTTTGATGGCAACGAAACGACCATGTGAAAGTTCACAGCCAAGAAATGTTGTTGCTCTTAGCCTTCGTTTTGAAACGGCATATCGGGTAATGAAGTTTGCATGTACTTATTCAAAATTCATGAGAGAATTTGTACATACGCCAAATAATATATATTTTAACCTGCAGTTGGCAATATCAATATGACTACGACTGTACTTGGGCACAATATGAAATACCATTCAGAAGTGTTCCGAAATGTCAATGTACGCAGTTAAAGCTATAAACTAAAGCTAATGATCGCATAATACCTCTATAGGTAGGTAAAACACTACATTCTAATGATTTAATACGACTACTAGGTCGTTTTAGTTCATGAGTGGTCACGCCAAATATAGGCATGTATAGGATTGTGCTGAAAATTTCACGAACTACGTCACAACATCAACTTCCAGATTTTTTCGAGCTTGGCCTTATGCTGGCTCTAGTTATCTCATCTAGAACTCAGGTATGAGGACATTGCTTTGTTCCAGATAATGAGGCTATGTACGTACGACGCCTAAGTATATTGTGTAAAGAAATATTTGATCGAGGGAATCCGGGAAACCAAGGCAATATGTATGATTTCTCGAACTGCTCATTTTGCTTTAGCTTGCGATGGATCTTTAAATACATATATTGAGTAGTTCAGTAGCAAGCACGAATGAAACTGATATTGCTCAGGAAGGAAAGAAATTGAAGAAAAAAACCAAAGAAAGTATTAAAGTTTTGAACAACTCGTTATTGTATAGGAACTGATTGAAGAAGCAATTTAGTTCAATCTGTATATTTAATGCTATCTATTCAAAATATTGGTTCATTTGGACAGTAGAGAAACCTAGACGTAAGCCCGTTGGGTTCCATGGAAAACCATGAGTTACGAATGCGAGTAAACTGCGTATTAAGCCATCTATGACAAGATTTACACCCCCTGATTATTTGAAGCCAGCTAGTGCATGAGTCAAACAAACTAATGCAACGTGACTTTCCATACGACACAAAATTTCATATCCATGGAACATTTGCCTAGAATAATGCGAAGCAAAAACTACAATTTAGGGATACAAATTGTAATTTATGAGTTTGAAGGGGAGGAAACGGCGTAAAATTAACGAAAAAAATGAAAAGCGTATATTATGTTGATAGAGAGTATGTAACATAAAAAATATAGGCTCCTAAATGTTATGTATATACTCTCTATCAACATATTTTTATAACGCAACCACTAATCCATGGGTAATTTAAAACGAATATAAACTTCCTGATTTATCTACTCAGACATATAACATCTCTTTGTGTTCAGGGAAACTGTTCCGTATATAATATGTAATAGACTTGTCAGGGGTAAGTCCTCGTTGCGAAAGTAAAGTTTACTCGCTAATTATAGAAATATTTTGAAGCTCCGATAACAACAACAGTAAAAACGGCCGTCTATTCCGGCTGTGCAATGAGCAGACATTATGTTTTCTATTGAAGAGATACGTCTTCTCATTATAGTTTCCCGGCAGGTTGTATTTTCACAACAAAATGATTGCAGTAGGAAATAGGTGAAAGTTGTTTTTAAGCTTTATTACACTTCTGTTGTATTATTACACAACACTATTACATGCATCAATTATCTACTGTAGAAAAGGGCACAGACATTGAGCAAGAGACACTCCAAGAAATGTTAATGACGTGAGCTATTTGCTGCAAATGTCATTCCTAGGTAGAGAGAAAGGCGGAAATTTTTGGATAGGGTAGGCTGCTTGCACTTGTGCTGATTCCCGTCTTGACACATCTTCATGATAATGTTACGCCGTGGAGAAATATACTTTAAGTAGAAAGTCGTTGACATTTAACTATGATATTTAGTGTAGTGAACTGTAGAAATGCAATTACCCTCTGTCTATTCTACTTCTAGTTTAATATTCGGTAATGTATCTATTAATAATAGTATACATAGATCTACATGTGTGTAAATTTGGCATTATTACATGACCGAAATCGTGTTAGATTATTTGTAGCAGTATTGTAGGAAGTCCGCTCGCTCTGTGGCCGACTCTTGTTAAGTATTTCACAATGCCAGATTATACTGGCAAGTAGGACAATACTCTCCTTTTTCCTAGAAGGACAGGAATAAGTTTCCTTAAATGGTTTTGCCCGTGCAAAATAGTCATCCAAGGGCACAGGCGTCGTAGCATATTTTGCAACAATTCCTTTTAATTTTCTTCAAAAATCTTCTAAAAATGCGTCAATTAGTAAAATACAGAGTTACTGCTTATTATATTCTTAGATTTGAAACGAGAATCTGTTTGGAAGTTAATCTTTACAGACTAGATGTTTTTTTGTTTCTGTTTGAATGAATTTATAGCAAGGATACTGTACCAATAACACCAGCAGAGGTGTGCTATTATGTCATTAGCTTTAAGTGCTTCTTGCGGCGATCCTCATAACTTCCATGGGCACAACTTAATCGGTAAGTTGTCTTCTTTCATTCCCTCTTAATTTCATTTCTTTATTCTGTTCATGTGGAAAAAAAACTATTTGATATTAGACCTTAAAATGATTAAAATTATTAGAGCGGAACTGCTTACAATATCATTGGGTCGCTTTAAGTAATTGTTGACGTTTCTTGTATGCGTATGTTATGTGGTAGTGATATTATAGAAGGAAGCAAAGAATTGATAATAAAAGCGAGATCTACGGATTCGATGTTCGCTCAAGTATATAATTTATTACGTAAAGAAAGGGACATAAAGTGAACGAAAAATATTTCTTGACGGTAAAATAACTGGAATTTTTCTCCAACTGTGTTGAATTCGCAGTGTCTCTAGAGAAACATCATGAAGACGTTGATTATCCAGACTACCCCACAGGATTCGGATATGCCTTTACATCTCTCGTCTCCTGTATTAGTGGTTCACACATTCACAAACATCAAACCAGACATTTGCTCCATCTTGCTGGTGATGACTCCTCTGACGCGGGGAGTTTTTACTCCATTGGTATGTTTAACTTTTACATTTAAAGCTAATAAAACCATTCTTGTGTGTGCGCGGCTCCTGCGAGTATTTTTTTATTTGTCCTCCCAGGTAAACCTAAATGCTGTTATCATTCCGGTTATTTCAGTGTACATTAGGTGATGATAAAACCAGTATTTCTACGACAACTTGAGCGGATATTGAGCAGAGCGGTGAAATGCCTAATTTGATGACACCAGCTAATTAAAAACTGCGTAATTATTGTTCCATCACACTTGGTTACCAGACACATGCAGAGTGAGGCGTCTCCACAGTTTTTTTTCTGACTCGCTGAAAGAAAATAGAGAAGAGAATGGCCCCAATATGGTTCATGTCTAGATATTTTTTATACGGCTCCTTGGAGAGATCTGGTATTTGAGAGGCGAGGGATAGATAGGGAAGGAGGAAATGGGAAATGTGGGTGTAATGAAGCACACGTAGGAAGATTATATGTGTTGCTTGAGTTGGCCGGAAATGATGTTTTCCACTCGCTTTAGAGCCAATTTCATTTCTTGCTGTTGGAGGAGTACAGAGACTTAACAACTAACCGGTCTTAGATTCTATTAAAGTTATGCAAGCATGTGATTTGGGCTTGGTGAATGCCTCTCGTTTTGTATAAACCTTTGTAGAAAAATTTTGATGCCTCCAGGCAGTTTGTTTGTCGAAGTCCTTATCGTTCAAACTGGAAAGTTACGACATATTGTATTGTGTTTTTTCAGGTAATATTTCTAGAACTTTAAAAGGTGTAAGTATATAGATCTAACGTTAAAAAAAGTCTGCCAAATCAACTAGTTTTAGTGAGAATTAATACTCTAAGAAAACATTTTTTTCTAAGAAGCTGCTGACAACCCGTGTCTAAAGTTTTAACCAATTACTTTTCCATTTACGCAACTCTTGACTACATCGTTACGACAGACTATATTTATCAACATTAATATAGGTTTCACTGATGTTCGCTCACCGTTATTTACCGCAGGGTGTGGAGAGGTCAAAATTGAGATGAGAGACTGAAATTCCCCCTACTCCATTAAATAAGTATCTATACAGCCCATAGAAATAGGTCTTTAACTAGCCTGCTCTTGTACTATTTTGCAGATTAGCAGAAATGTTACAACTAAAAAACGCAGAGAAAAGCCCACGTTTCTCTTTTCTCTCTATTTTGTTGCACTACATGATCTTATGAGTGCTTAAAGAACACAAAAAGTTCTTACGTGGTACGTTTAGTGTGAAGAAATTTCTCCTTCAAAGAATGTCCGGAGTAAAAAGTCTATTTTCTCTTTTATTTTCACTCTCTTTTTTAGCTTTTTGCTAGCGTGTGTTCTTTTTTCGGTCTCACACATTATTCATCTCGGTGAAAAGAGAGAGAGAAAGAAGAAAGGAAGAGGAACCCGACACTTCTATAGCAATTTACCTGCACCTTTTTATTCCTCTAACTTTTCCAACTGCTTTTTATGAAGGAGCGCGTAAAAATTACCTATTTTACTGCATGCAATATTACCCTGTTACTTGTAATGTTTCACAGACACGAGATCTACAGCTCTGATAGCTCTGGAGTGTTTACGTAATCGAAAAACGAGTGACTTCCTGAGACGGCACATCACAGAACCGATGCATACAATCAGCAAACTGCAGTTGGAAGATGGAACCTATGGGAATTTACATACTACTGCATTGGTCATTCAGGTTAGTTGCGCTTTTCTACTCTTTCATATTTTTTTTACTATGTTTTCGGCCTCCAGATGCGTCAAGAGGGTTCTCAAGTAGCTATCCAACGACATGACTAGAAGGTTTTTCTTGGTGCCATGAAATGGAAGAGGTGCAAGGTATGAGGTATTGTGCAGCAAAACCGTTGTTGGCATTCTTATGAGTGCATTATCAAGAAGAAAAGTTATAACGCATCACTGCTTTCTCTGCTTAAATACAAGTGTTTTTAGTATCGAGCTTCCTATCAGAGAGGGGCC
>JAAXOA010002229.1:0-13687 GCA_036561885.1 Salina celebensis | reverse complement strand
GAGCAATTAACTATCGTAATAGTTGACCGATTGCTCTGAAATTTAAACGCCCGTATCGCATTGGCCTATGGAACAATCGTACAAAATTTCATCGAAATCGGTCAAGTAGTTTTGGAGAAACAGAGCGTGACAGACGGACAGACAGACGGACGGACAGACGGACGGACAGACAGACGGACGGATTGGCATCCGCATAAAGTGGACACTTAATAATTCAATCTTTTTCAATTAAGTTAATCTGTTTTCCTTCAATTAAGCAAGTTTCACAAACGTATTAAAAATGAATCATGGACTTTGACATCTCGTTGTCCATAGTGGATCAGACACACCAGTTCTGTAACATATTTTCCTAGAAACCTGGCCACTTCCAAGTAACTCCAAAGGACATTCAAGTGTGTAGCTTTGAACGAAAAAAAAGTCCCAAAGGATTACCGACTTGATACTAATTAGACGAAAATAATCTGCATAGACTACATAAAACAGCAGGATGATATCTGTTAAGCCTTTAGTTTCAAAATCATACTCTCTACTCATCTACTACCTCTTGATGCACTGTTTTTGAAGAGAATTATCCCTATCGCATCGACATAACTAAGCAGCAAGATTCTGTATAAGTTAATATTTTATTCTGTGTAAGAAGCCAAAAACAAAACATTTGTGCCTGTTTCAGACATTGCTGGTGTTTCTGACTTTAAAAGCTGTATTTGGAAAACCACTCCGTAGACTTTCGCACGGCCACTTACAGGCAAAAATGTTTAAGAAACGTCAAATTAACACATTGACATTGACACTAGTTTCTATCGCTGTGCTCATTGGGCTATCTTTGGTAATAACCACTAATATAATATATGAAAATATATAAGTTAAGGTCTACACAGGAAAAAAACGCTGAAGCACGATTCCCATAAGTAGCGAAAGATAAAGTGTAGAAAGTCTGCAAAACATTAAACGTTTCAAAATGATCAGTTTAAAAAGCTCTTTCGAAAAGACGAATAAAAAATTTTCGTCGTTTAATGAACAATTAAAGTTAATTGGCCATTAACTCATCAAGATGGCAAAATTAAGCATGGGTTCAATGAGCAAAAATGATCAGCTTAAAAAGCTCTATCGATTACGGGAATAAACTTTTTTCAACATTTAATGAACAATTAAAGTTAATTGACCATTAACTCAGGAGCAGTTAAACGTATGGACCTCAAAATGACACCACTTTGTGCCCGAGCTCTATGGAGTTTGTGTGCAAAAAATTAGGTGGATTCGATAAAGCGTTCAAGAGATATCGTGGTCACAGACAAACGGACGGACGGACGGACAGACAGACAGACAACCACGACGATTTTATAAAGTAGCTTTCGCTACTTAATAATAAAAAAACAATCTTTTTCAGGGAGATCCATGTGAAAATGGAAGTGATCCAGGATCCAGCCAGTTTCGTTGTTACGACGGTAAAACAAAAATCCACTATTGCTGTGACAACGTCAAATTTAATGCGTGCTGTCCCCAAGAAAACGGTCACGGGTGCTGTTATCTCCTGGAGACAAAAAGGGAGACATACACGTGCCAACGAAATTAAAACAGGACAGACAAGGTTTTATTTTGCGAACCAAAATATTAATCCAAGTGCATCTAATCTTTATTCTCATTTTGAATTCTCATTGGCGTATTTTATAATTAATAATGTTATTTTAAACTATAAAATACTGAGCACACAATAAAAGCTTTATCATAAAAGCACAGCCAAGCCATGAAATTTTTACTTAAAACAAAGTGGAAATGCCGAAAAGATAAGTGGAAGCAAACAAAATGTGTTTACACATATAATATATTAATATATTATCCAAGGATTTTTCGAGCACAGTAAAACTCATTCTGTTTTGTGATTTCAAAGGTTGGAACAGTAATCCTGACGTACTTCGTAATATGCTTACAAACAAAACAACAAGAATTTCAGCGATCTTCAGGAAAAGTTCATCAGAATGAAAATGGAATATTGGAAGCATAATTTTACTCCAACAGTAATCGTGAAGCCTATGTGGTAATTGGGATCATCAGAATGTCGGCTGTTATGAACATACCTTTGGCTGAATCGTCATGAAGTTACATGGATCATAGTTAAATTGCAGGGAAAATGCGCCATTGTAAACTTAGCTTTCTTCAACTTTCTGAGTTACTATTTATTGGGAAAAAGGTTGTGATAAACATTTCATCCACATTTGCTGGAACATTATGGTGGATGAAATATATGTTTTATTGTAACGTTACCGTTTTCCCAATAGTACTGACTAACAAGACGTACAAATACTTATCTTTGTTGTGTTCGTACCTATTTAAAATAACATTTGTCTGTTTGAATCGTTTTAACAGTGCGCCATAAATCCAAAGTATTATCAAGTTTGTATATAGAATGACCATGAACATATTATTTATATACAATCAATAAACATGTTTTTGAATCATTCGCAGCAAGCCTAGGTTCTGGAGTCACATTCTAAGTTTTGCGAGATACCAGAAAGAGCCCATGAACATATGCCCTAGCATTGAATTCAAGAGATCAGATGATAATAAAATCTCCAGTAGATGAAAAACCAGTTTTTGCACATAAGCTGACTCAGAGCCAAATCTGTTGCACATTAAATATTAAATTTTTAGCATTAAACACAACTAAAGGTGACATGTTCCCTTTCTTGATACTATTTGTCTTACTTTTAATTGTATATCATTGGATAAGATGGTATTACCTAACTTCGCCAATACGTCATGGCCCATTTCCCCTTCCATTTTTAGGAAATATCCACCAAATGGGAAAAGATCCAGGCCTCCAGTTTTCAAAGTGGGCAAAAAAGTACGGAAAAATTTACACAATTTATTTTGGATCCAAGCCTGCTCTGGTGATAAGTGACGCTTCATTAATGAAGCAGTTTTTCAACAGAAGTGATTGTTGTGGAAGGCCAAGGTCTTTAATATACGACGACACTTATCTTCGTGGTGGTCTTCTGTATGGAACTGGTAAAGCTTGTCAAGAGCTCCGTCCATTTGTGGCTCGAGAAATGAAGTCTTTCGAACGGGGCGCCAGCCACGAAACAATCATTTGTGATGAAACTTTAGAACTATGTAAGTGGTTTGAAAATGCAATGCACCGGGACGGAAAAGTGTATGTTTTCGAACAGTTGAAAGCGCTCACAAGTAATATTATATGGTCCCTAATCTGTGGTTCGAGACAAGAGACAAATATAGCTACACTTTTACACAATTGGGTGCATGGTTTACAAATGGTTACATCATCAGGTGCCATATTTTTCGACATTATTGCTAAACTTGCTCCAACCTGGTGTGGAAGAAGTTATTTCCGTAATTGTTCCCTACAAATGCAACAGTTTGTTCTGAATGAGTTCGAAAGAGAAAAATCAAATAATCTCGAGTCTGAAAATTTCATATCGAGTTTTTTGAAGGCTATGAAGGCCTGAGAGGATCCTGGTGCTATTCTGTATGGTGAACCCGGATATGAGGAGGGTCGTGATACAATTTATGGACTACTTATAGCAGGAACGGAAACAACTGCAACGTCCATAAATTGGTTGCTGTTTTACTTATGTACTCACGACGATGTCCAGCGGAAAGTCCAAAACGAGGTGGACGAAATCCAAGGGGAAATTGGTTTACAGCACAGAAAATCTATGCCATTTACGGAAGCATTCATTGAAGAAACTCTACGAATGGCGACTGTAGCCCCATTTGGACTTTTCCATGAAGTCGAAGAAGATTTTGTTTGGAATGGGACTACAATACGGAAAGGGGTTATGCTGGTTGGGAATATTTACCATGTAAACAACGATAAAGAGGTTTGCGGTGACCCGGAAGTCCTTCGGCCAGAACGATTCCTGGATGCAAACGGAGGAAAATCTTTGAAGCAGTATATTGTGAGCTTCTTGCCAGGGAAGCGAGTGTGTCCGGGAGAGTCATTGGCAAGGGATGTCATGTTCTTAGTGTTGACAAGTTTGGTCCGATGATATCGATTTCTCATGGATACAAATATTTCCCGTGAAGTCTATCTGGAAGCTGATAGAGTGTTCCTTTCTATCCCCAAGCCTGTACCAATCTTAATTCAAAAACGACAATAAACGAAACCATGTTATAATGGAATTTACTGTAAATCATAAGCTTTACTTACATACAAATACTTTAATATTTTAATATTACCGAACAATTCTAAATGTTGAATACTTTCTGATAATAAAAAAATAATGTTTAGTGTTTGGCGCAAAACAATTTCTTTTCCAAATTTTTTATAAGACCAGAGATAACATTTTACTTCTTGTTTCAACGCAGATTTATTCTATGGTAACAAAACTTTATAGAAAGCGAAAGTTACTTTATAGAATCACAATTTCTGTCGGTACGCCGTATAACTCTAAAACAGATCAACGGATCTGGCTTAAACTTGCAAGCTTTCATCGTCAAGTTTCAAACTCTTGTCAAAACCACTTTCAAATTTCTGTAGTAATGATTACTATGCATCAGTGGGTTTTGTTTCACTAAATTTATGCATATGGGAGATTGTAAGCTATTCATCACTGCTATCAAAGAAAGACCCAAGTAATTGACTATCCCTCATTCAAATTTTCTTTTGGCTGCATGAGGTTACAAATATTATCTTCTCAAACCAAACCTTACTTTTTTCAATTGTGTGAGACGACTAATTATTTGATCGAGAATCGAGAGCGGGTAATCCCTATAACCAACATCATTTTACTGCTTACAATCTATCATAATGATACTACTTGGTATACTTAATTGCTCTGAAACTGGTTTTATTTAAAAAATACTTCAAATTGCACACACGCGGACACGCGTGACCTTTAGCATTTTTTCAACTCAAAGGCATCAAAGCTGTTGGTCCAATTCCAGCTGGTTGTCCAGACAAATCTGTTGCACAAAATATTTTCGTGAAACTTTTGCAGCTACTACGAAACTTGAAATAACTATTAATATCATAGTTTTGAATGAAAACCTAGCAGGAAAAAATTATCGACTAGATACTTCAGACATCACAATGCGAAAAACAACCAGGATATATAATGTAAAACTACATGACGATATCTCAAAAGATTTTCGTTTAAAAATCAGAGTCATTACTGACACAAGCTGGAAGAGTTTAACAACTAAATTTCCTTGAGCTTTGTGTAAAAATTAAAACAAATCAATTTTTGCTTAACCTCATAACGTCTAATTATTTGGGCATAAATAAGCCGTTGACAACGCTTTTAGTTTGTCGTGAGGTAACCTTTTAAACCTCAATTTTTCTGCCATATAAAAACCCTTCGTAGCGGGTTTGCGATTCTAATATAAAACCTTTCCTCCCTGAATTTTTCTTTTCATTTTGACCCATAGTTTTCTTGATTTTCCGCTAGATAATAATCCAACTGACCCTTAGAAAGCGATTTTGTACAAAAAAAAAACATCTTTTTTAAGACGCAGTTGACCTCGCCAGCTCGCTGCTCCTTCCATCATCCTATGCACTGCTTCCATCCTCCTATGCACTGCTTCCATCCTCCTATGCACTGCTTCCATCCTCCTATGCACTGCTTCCATCCTCCTATGCACTGCTTCCATCCTCTTATGCACTGCCTCCATCCTCCTATGCACTGCTTCCATCCTCCTATGCACTGCTTCCATCCTCCTATGCACTGCTTCCATCCTCCTATGCACTGCCTCCATCCTCCTATGCACTGCTTCCATCCTCCTGTGCACTGCTTCCATCCTCCTATGCACTGCTTCCATCCTCCTATGCATTCCCTCCAGCCGCCCATGACCTCCCGCCAGCCGCCTATGCCCTCCTGCCAGCCTCCTATCCGCTCCCTCCAGATTCCTCACCGGTCCCTTCAGCTTCCTCACCAGTCCCTCCAGTCTCTCAGCCGCTCCTTCCAGCCTACTCACTAGTCTCTCCACCCTCCTCACCAGTCCCTCCAGCCTACTCACTAGTCTTTCCACCCTCCTCACCGGTCCCTCCAGCCTACTCACTAGTCTGTCGAACCTCCTCACCAGTCCCTCCAGCCTCCTAGCCGCTCCCTCCAGCCTACTCACTAGTCTCTGCACCCTCCTCACTTGTCCCTCCAGCATTCTCACCAGTTCATTCAGCCTTCACTCCAGTCCCTCCAACCTCCTCAACAGGCTCTTTCCGTCTCCGGTGGCTGTCGGAATTGACCTGGCCACGAATGTTGGGTCATCACTGCCAGCTGCCAGGACTCGATCGTCTCGGTTGACCAAGATCTGATGGAGACTTACTACCAAGCGTCTGACAGATACGTACTACTACTACTATCACCAAGCGGCGGCGCGGCTCTAACCCCAACAGGCCTAAAAATGGGTGAACGTGCAAATCAGGGATCTCGTACTACCAGCCGACGATCTTCGTGACTCCAGCCTACACCATCCTATACTTCAGCAGTACTCCTAAGCCCCCAACCGACACCCTACGGTACTCCAGGCTAACCATTGGGTACTTCAGGCTAACCCATTGGGTACTCTAGGCTACACCATACGGTAGTCCAGCATAAACGATGTGGTACTCCAGGCAACACATTTCGGTACTCCATGCTACAACATGCAGCACTCCAGCCGACAGTCTACTGTACTGCAGCGTAGAGGTTACAGTACCTAATTTTGTACTCGTTATACATGCTGTTTTTTCATGCTAGTTCTGGCAACATACGCAATTTTCTGTATAGCTCGCCCATCATATAGTTTTGTTTACTGCTTGGAGAACGATCGATGCAGGCAACAGCGTACCATGTATTTCTGAGGCTGAATCTTGCATGAAAAACAAAGAGTATATACACGTAATGAGGGGAGTCAGAGAGGTAACGTGCCATGTCTGGTGGTAATGCATGCTGCTGTCGTTGGCCGAGGCAGTGTTTTGTGCCCACTAGTGTAATGTCTGAGGTTCGCTGCAGTACTACAGCTTTCGGTTCTGGAGTTCTGGACGTGTCGGCTGGAGTTCTGGACGTGTCGGCTGGAGGTAATGAATGGTGTCTGCTGGAGCAATGAATGGTGTCAGCTGCGGTAGTATGATGTCAGCTGGGGCAATGCTTGGTAACGTGTTTAACCACTAACAAATTCGAAAGCGCTTAAAAGGCCACAACGTAAAGAACAGTTGCAATAGTGAAATGCACTTTAAAGGGTATTCAGGATTGAAAGCACACCAAAAAGCGTGCACTTTAAAGGCTATACCGCTTCCAAGTGAAAATGAAATGTCTACGCTTTAAAGGCTATTCAGGGGTCAAATGTCAACGCGTAAAATGACCTTTTACGGCCATGTAGACGTTATGAGGTTAAAGCTGACTTCATATAATACACCCGGCGTTTTTAAATCTAATAGACTTTCTCGCAGTATATGTTCAACCACAGTGTTCAACTTATTCTGTTTACTTTGTCACCGAAACCTAGGGGAAAATGTTCAGGAAAACTGAAGCTCGCGATTTGACATTAATACTGCTATCTCTCGCTCTGTTAATAGGAGTCTCTTTGGTAACGGCACCAAACACTGTTTAACAGTATTACCATATCAAGAAAATCGAAAAATATTTTACTAATTTGTGTTTCAGGGAGATCCTTGCGAAAATGGAAGCGACACAGGATCCAGCCAGTTTCGCTGCTACGATAGTAAAACAAAAATTCACTATTGCTGTGACAACATCAAATTTAATGCGTGCTGTCCACAAGAAAATGGTCACGGGTGCTGTTATCTGTTAGAGACAAAAATGCAGACATACACGTGCCAGCGAAACTAAACAGAAACTAACAAATTGATTTTTAAAAAATGCCAACCAATATTAAAACTAGATACAATCTGTTATAAAGAATTTCAGTCCTGAATATTTGTTCACTTTCATTGGAAAATTCGGATTCGGTAATATATCGGAAGCAAGAGCACATTTTATTGTTTATGTGGAATTCGAAATTGCTGCAAC
This sequence comes from Salina celebensis, assembly GCA_036561885.1. Classification (NCBI taxonomy): domain Eukaryota; kingdom Metazoa; phylum Arthropoda; class Collembola; order Entomobryomorpha; family Paronellidae; genus Salina; species Salina celebensis. Next base: position 5,720 of record JAAXOA010002229.1, on the reverse strand, counting down.
CACCTCTCTTGGGAGACTCGCAGATTTTTAAGCCTAAAGCTCGCTCGCCATGGCAATAATAATAATAATAAACCGCAAATCGAATATAGAAAAGTGTCGGTAGACTATTGCATTGAATTAGAAATCGACTCAATCGAAAAAAACCAGTAACATTTTTTTCGAAATTCGTGAAGCTTAATATTTAACTTCAATTGCCAATTAGTCAGTGAACGCGATAGTTAACTTTAATTGCTCAATAATAAGTGATAGTTATCGAAATTTGTATTGTCGCTATAGCTCAAAGAGCTCCATCGATATAGCGAATAAAATATTTTTGTCATTTAAAATGAATTCTAGTTAACTTTAATTGAGCAATTAACTACCATAATAGTTAACCGATTGCTCTGAAATTTACACACCCATATTGTATTGGCCTATGGAACAATCGTACAAAATTTCATCGAAATCGGTGCAGTAGTTTTGGAGAAACAGAGCGTGACGGACAGACAGACAGTTCCGTCATTCGCATAAAGTGTCTACCGACACTTAATAATAGTTTATTACGTCCACATTAACCCATACAAAAGTAAGCGGGGTATTGATAATACAGACGGAGAAAAAAAAAGAATAAATAAAAATAGAGGGTATCAGTTACATCATTACATGAAATGTCAGTTAAATCATTACAGTATTAGGTCAGTCAAATAACAAACAAAAGTAAATTTAGCTTTTACAAGTTAATCAAACAACATGTTAATTTCATACAAGCTGTCATCTATCACATCACAAGATTTGTCATATTTTTTCTTTTGCAATTCAAGTAGTCTAGAAAAAGATGCTTTCTTAAAGCAATTTGTTAGGGTCAAAGTTCAAATCTTTCAAATATGGTTTTACATGTTTGGTATCATTCAACTACATTTTACGCGCTTCTTGCAATAACTACTTGCTTGGGTCACTCAGCCAATCATCTAGGAAAGGGGCAAATATCAAATATTTCGAAAAAGGGTTCATATACGACAAGTGTGGTGTCATCAATGTATTCTCAACTCAGTCATAGAAATGTTGCCGGCAGGGTCAATGGTCGAATGCTCTAAATCAAGTTTAAATGTAAAAAAAGAGATTTCATTGGACTACAATTTTACACGCAATTTTATTTAACCGAAACTGGTTGGTGCCTGTTTGGTGCAGATTTTTGTTAAATTGTGTATTACTATCTACGGAAGTTTGGCAGATAAGGATTCATTAGCGCTAAGTAATGTTATTGCAAATTATAAAATTCTGAGCACACAATAAAAGCTTTGTGATAAAAGTACAGGCAGCAAAGCCATGAAATTATTACTAAACAGAGAGTGGAAACACAGAAAATAAAAGTGAAAGCATTTGTATAATGAACAAAATGTGTCAGCTAAGAAAGCATGGTTGATATCAATATATTTTTGCAAGATTTACGATATATTATGGATAACAGCAATACTGAATTATATATAATAGGTGTAGGTAGAAACAAATCGTTAATCCAAATTAAAACAAACAAAATATGCTAATCGTGTCATTGATTATATCGTCCCAAATTTTTATGCCTAGCTCTTTTTCCACGATTTGGTAAGGACCCAATCGTATCGACGGGTCCGGCAAGGACTTGAGCGACCTTTTAATCGTGCGCGTGTTGCCTAACGTCAACCATACACGTCTCCCTTCCTGACAGTTTTCCCTCGGTATGGCGCCCAATGCCGTGAAAATCAGAGCAATTGCAAAGCAAACAACGGTAAGTGATGGAAAACTTATGTAGACCACTGTGCTTATCCTTCCTGATAGCGCTATAGTACAATAAAGTGACACCGCAGCGATAGGGATACCAACGAAAATCAATACCGTGAAAAACAGAGACAAACTCGTTGTACCAACCCATGACATAACTAATATTGACCTGTACAATGAATAAAACAAAGAAAAATCCCTAAGATTTGTGGTCCTTCGACATTGCACCGACAAGATGTACAGATTTTCCAAATAAGCAATTGTCAACACAAAATAAGGAATGAAATGGAGCGCATGTTGGAAAGTTATCCCAAAGTAAACAAGACCTGCGATCACTTTTACTGGTTTGGTTGTGCCGAAGTAAAGTTGTATTGGATCAAATGAAAATTGCATTGGGCCAACGAGAACTGCTGGTGACATCAGGAAAATACAAAAGGCGAGTAAGTAAACGCATGCATTTTTTGCAGTAGCAAATACTCTTGGCCATGCTGGGGTAAATTGAGACACAAAACTTGTCTGATTCATGAGAAACAACAGCTCCGTCTGGTATCGTACACTTGCCAATATGCACGTCAAGAAGAGAATAGTTTCTGCGGTAATTACTGCGTGTGTTACACATTCAATGATGAGCTTTGGACCAGATGATAACAGAAATAGCCAGATGAGACGCCAGGTGCCAAACGACAGATTTAAAGCTGAAAGCAGGACGACAGAACGGTGAAGCAATTTATTCTTGGGGAGGAAAAATTGTGGGTTTCGCGAAATAGACAAATCTCGCAGGTTTACAATAGCAGGAAGTTGGTAATGTCTCTGAATTAGAGAGTGGACGTGAAACGCGGCAACAGACATGATTTATTCTACGACTGCTAATGCTGGACTATTGCTATTTTAATACAAAACTCATAAAAACATGTTTCCTCTTGAGAACAGTGGTCGATTTATTTTTTCACAGACATGGCCGAACCAATGGGTTTTTGTGAACATGTCCTAAATGGGTGAGTAATGGGTTTTATGTGTTATTTAGGGTCTTAATGGGACTGAATTACCCATGTTAAAGTATACAACCTAAATAAGCCGAAAGCTGTCTTTTGTGAAGCCGAAAAGTTGCAAAACGAAATCCAGCCATAGACGTTATACTTAATTGCAAATGAACTTGTTTAGGGCTATTTTCCTAGTATCAAGCATCAAGTAGTCAAAACCACGTTTTCCCTAAATAAACCTTAGCCCAAAATGTTAAGTGGGTACATCAAATCTCAGATTTAAATGGGCTGGGTTAATTGCCGGTGGGTTGAGTTACCATGCCTGGTTATTCCCTAACTGTTATTTAAGCGAAAAATGCGAAAATAGTTTTATAAGTTCGTGCACAAAGGGAATTCTCAAAAACATGTTTTAAATAAATATTTAACTGCGCAGCAAATTGTTATTCTAAAAAGGACCCTGACACCTGAAAACTTTCAATGAGATTCGGTCTGCCAATGAAGTAAACTTATGTGTTATTCTTTTTCGAGGTCAGCTAGAACTATTTATGCATGTCGGACTAGAGTTCCTTCCTAAGGAAGTACACCATATTCTTTGGTCTGTTATTTATCATCCGCTATTTTTATTAAGTTACACCGCCTTAAAAAGCAAAAGCAAAGTTGTTGTTCTTATACACGTGAAATAGTACCTATAGGATGGCCATCAACTGGTACTCGTGGTCACGAACTATCAGTGCCGCCCCTAGCAGGGGCCCGGCCCCCCTGCAAAAATTATGCACAGACAACACGAAAATTCTCAACTTCCCTCGGATAACTTCTCGAGACTGAACCTTTTTAATCCACATTTAAGACGAGTGTGCTTGGATCCCATCAAATTAATCTTTGTTTATAATTTTACCGGGTAAAATGTTTAATGTTTTCCCATGCTTATTTCTCCGTGCATGAATCTTTTAACTTCTACTAAACTGATGCTCTTTCTTCTGACATTATTCACCAAATGAAATAATCCTGAAGCAGTTAGACAATGGACAAATTTGCGTAAAAAATCATTGTCCCGCTTCGTTTCTGCATCAATTGTATATAAACTAAGTAAATATTACACCAGCACTTTGAACAGTTAAAACTGTGACGTTGTTGTTCACGAAGAAACTTCAATCCGCAAACGTCGATTTTAAATGTTTCGTAAATTAGAGAAGGATATTGGTTTGCACAGAATTTATCGGCTACCTAGACAAGCAATCTGCCATTTCGTGTCGACCCAAAGTAAACTGAAAGAAATTCTGTCATTTCATTTTACCGAAGGTTGCTTTTGTCCTTCTTTTTAAGGTTTTGGTGGAAACGAATTGCGTGTTAGGCGCAATTAGAAACACAATATGACAATTTTCGTCTATCAAAACTTGTAATCTTCACGCACGTCACATCTGACACGTCTTCACTGAGGATCTTTCTCAACTACCTAAATGAATTTATTATTCATTTCGGTAGTTTCACTTTTGCTTCTTAAAATTTATCTTTAGTTTTTCTTAGGGCCCGGCCCCCCTATGGCTTATTTTGGGGCCTGGCCCCCCTGCATTGCAGGGTCTGGCGGTAGCGTATGGGCGGCCCTGCGAACTATCGATCAATTTCGGATTTACTATCATCAACTGCTTTAAATAAGACGCATAAAAAACTCCGAAAATATTATATCGATATACATTATTTCATATTAGTTACAAATTTAATTTATTTTACAATTAAAATGTAGTGTCAGATAGTATTATTAAGTGAGTACCAAAACATGCCGAATTCCCCCGTCGTTTTAAGAAATATGTCTTTTTTCGAAACCTAGAGCTCCAAAAACAAAAATATGTTAAGGATAATAATGAAAACAATGATATTGATGAAATATTTGATTGCTCTTTGCCTTTTAAATAAACTTTAAATAAAGTCACTATGTTGTACAATTCATGTAATAACAGTCTAAAAATTATGTAAAATGTACCGATGATGAGTTTGTATATTGAATGATCTGCTTATGATCTCTGACTTTAAACTGACGTGTGTCATTGAATTAATATTCCCACTGTTTTTTACCTGTAGGCTTGGGTTTTAAATGACAATAAATAAATATTATTAAGTGTCGGTAGACACTTTATGCGAATGGCAGATCTGTCTGTCTTTCCGTCTGTCTGTCTGTCCGTCTGTCTGTCTGTCCGTCTGTCCGTCACGCTCTGTATCTCCAAAACTATTGCACCGATTTCGATGAAATTTTGTACTATTGTTCCATAGGCCATTGCGATAGGGGCGTATAAATTTCAGAGCAATCGGTTAACTATTATGGTAGTTAATTGCTCAATTAAAGTTAACTATAATTCATTTTATATGACAAAAATATGTTATGAACTATTTCGATAGAGGTTTTTGAGCTGATCGCTTTTGCTGATTACGACAATGACCAATTCGATAGTCTTTACTGACTAATTGGCAATTAAAGTTAAATATTAAGCTTCGCGAATTTCGAAAAAAAGGCTGCAGGCTTTTTTCGATTGAGTCGGTTCCTACTTCAATGCAACAGTCTACCGACACTTTTCTATATTCGACTGGCGGTTTATTATTATTAGACCTTTGAATTATATGCGCTTAAAACCGTTGAAATATGCATGCACTTATGCGCTAAAAAAACGCGCAATATGCGCTAAAAATTGCAAAATATGCACTAAAAACTCTGGAAAAGGGCCCTTTTATGCATTAGAAACCTCAAAAACATTTAAATTAGAGCATTCCTATCTGGAAACTAACTTGTTCACAGCTCCTTCTGCAGTAACTTTAGTGTCTTCGCTGCAATTGTGATAATTTTTGGGCACTTAGAATTCCAAAATTTCGCTTAAAAATTTCTAGTTTTTCAGTTTGTCCAAAATTTTCCAAAATATGCGCTCATTTCGCAAAAACGCCTGAAATATGCGCGCATATCTCAAACATGGCTGAAATATGCTCTAAAATATGCGCAAAAGCAGCCAAATATGCAGC
>JAAXOA010002228.1:0-13687 GCA_036561885.1 Salina celebensis | reverse complement strand
AATCACAAGCTCGAGATTCATGGATGCGCCTACTCCGTAATAATATATTTTTTGCTTGTTGTGCCGTTTGAAGAAACCAGCGACCAGAGCGAAGCACAATGCCTTCATGTATGTTAATCAAGAGATGATGAAAAACGACATGGAATGTAAGAGATAAAATGTAGCTTCATCTTCATTTATCGTTAGAGCGTAGACGCACCGAAAACTTTAAGCTGACGTTTGTTTATTCATAGGCCATTTATTACATGCAAAGACTACAAAAAAAGAGACAAAAAATGTCTTTCGGCGAAAAAAAAATCTAATAATAAACTAGCAAGATAGATTGTTCTAAAGCTGGATGACTTTTAGAAGAAAAAAACAGCAGAGAAATGAGAAGAAAATGGCGTATGAGGAAAACTTACATTGTAAGATCTTGTACGATCAAAATTTACAAATTCTTTCATTTTTCTTTCAAACTTAAAACTTAAGGCATGGTATGTATGCATCTGGAATCATTATCGAATAGCATATAATTTAAATTATATAGTTATACAATCTATCTGTCTGTCTGTCCGTGATCAGTAGTGTGTAGGCTATTTACAAAGATGACTGATGAGGGATAACAACGAGTTGTTCATTACATTATAATTTATCATTTTTACATTATCTATTTCGCAACTTATATACATCATGTCGTCGGGTCAGTTTTTTTACTGAAGTATTTTTTTACTACATAATATAGAACATACATAATTGCGTCAGCGATTAACGATGATATTACCATAGATCAACATGACCACTATTTCAATCAGGATAGGACCTGTAGGCACATAGTTTGGATGTTTTGTATCTTATAAACTTATCAATCCGATCATTTCATATGTGCTCGTATTCCCAACGACCGAGCACCGGAATCCCATATCTTGCCTCAGGTCACAGTACAAAATCACAACATCGTTTTTTAAAAACCCCAAGCTTCATATTCCAAAAGGTGTGGTTTCCAGCCCCGGCTAACATTTCCAGTTTGACCCATTTTCCACCAGAACAAAGAATCCCTAACGATACAAAACAATGCCCTGCGAGCAAGCACATGGATGATAGCATGATATCCCACAATTATAATGTACTATAGCAACATTAATATTTATTGTTTGGTTAACATGAAAAAGACACCCAGCCAAAATAAACTCTTTCACAGACATATTCAGTTTGTTTGTAGACATAAAATTAGCACAGCATGCTCATTGGAATTTATTAAAATATTCTGTTTGGAATTCCAGTGAAATATATGTATTAAAAGAAACGTAGTTAACGTTCTATGGTCGATTTATGGTAGCACCTGTGTATCAGGATCACCACACTGGTCACAAACTGAAAATTAATTTGAATTTATTATCACGCAGTTTCATGACAATTCTACTCTCAGCAGAGGAGATTTTTATTCAACGCTTCTTGGAAGTCGACAGAGAAAACGTGAAGCAGTGGTCGTGCCATTGTACAAGACCTTCTCGTTAATTCTGTTTTTTCTTTCTCCCCTGGAGTGTGATATACTGTGGTAACGCGGTCATCGTCAGAACAAAGAAAAAATAATATTTTCCCTGACGTGAGAAACCCTACATGTGTCTTGTAATTGAAGAGTGGAAGAGAAGAGAACAAAAAATATAGTTCTGCTTTCACCAAGATTCATTTATCAAACCCACTTGGTTTGATTTTACGAGTTTTCTCTTTTTTTATATCATTGTATAGTTATTAGAAACAAAAGCAATTTTCTTTTACTTTCGGCTTCAGTAATGGCCCATTGTAGTCCATAAAAAGGACCTTTTTTTCCTTGAAATCATCCATTGGAGAGAAAAAGCTATATAAATTTATATTAAGACAAGAAGAAAATGTAAATGTGTTTTAAATGTCTGCCTCCGCGTTGCGATTTTTCACACAAAGTATTAAAATTTAAGTTGTAATTACAACTGTTTAATGGGTGTATTTATACAAAAAAAAATATATATGTGCATTTATGTGAAAAACGGCAGTTTTCAAAGACGCTTTTATAGATAAAGTAACGTTTTCATGATAAAGCCAACCTCAAAGCTAGATTTCAAAATTGTAATGCCAGTTCCACGTGACTGTCTTGTGTATCACACAAAAGTAGACAACGTGAAGGTTCTTTCTTGCATACAACAGAAAATTTTTCGACAGTAAACTTCAGACTATATTTTCTTTTAGATTTGTTTTTGTTCATGTGTCACTTGCAAACAAGTCTGAACAAGAAATCAAACTTTATTTTAGTTTAAAAGCTGAATAAGACGAAGTCTTCAATCTTTCAAATTTGTTACAACAAAAAGGAATTGTTTTGTTTTTCAGAGTTGACGGTTTTCTATAAAAAGTGTTTTGCAAACCTGTCTATGTAAATTGTAAATGTGATTCGCTACATTTTTCCTCAATTTAGCTGAAGGGTGGCTGTAGAAATCTTTTTTCATAAGGAAAGTTTTGAGAAAGTCTGTTGAAATGGTATATTGTATACCAGAACGGCCACCCGTCTCATGGACGGGGCTAGTTTAAAATGGTGGCCACAACGGGAAAATTTTAATAGTTTTTAATGGTAAATAAATTAAATTATAGGTCAAACAAAGTTCACTTTGTTGACCGGTCATTTGAAAAAATACAGTGCTTCGAATTTTTTCAGCTCCTCACCGACTTAGTCAAGTTATACATTAGATAGCGAATGTTAACCTTTCACAATCGAGAGAAAAATTCACGGAAAACTTTCACTGGCCATCAACATCATTTTCAAGTCAACGAACATTGTTATCGATAAGCTCTTTAAGCTCAATCACCCCTTTTTGCTCTGCTGTGTAGTCTTTTGACCAAGGAGGTACACAGTTATAGGTGAAAGTTGTCAAGAATACGATTCTTTTTACGTGTTTTACATAACCGTTTCACATTCAATCATATTCAAAAAAGTCATTGCCCTTTTCCCTGTTGGCTACCTACCTTAACGTTTTAAAAGAAAAGCCTTTTTAACTTTGTAAATAAATATACCTTGATTTCCAAACTTTTTTCTTTTGGGCAAACAGAAATTATTGGCCCTTACAGATTACTTAATCTAAGCCAATTTGAAAAGTAAATGAAATGTTTGGATCAAGTCAAAACAGTTTTATGCAACTATTGGCACCCAAGAAACTTTCTTTATAGCTTATAAAGAAATACAACGTAAAATGTTTTACAAACTGGGGCTCCTTCGCAAAGAGTACGTTGTACTCCTGGGAGACCCTTTAATTTTTCTATTTCGGTTATCATTTTTCTTCATTTTTTTTTTGTTCTTTGCTACGGAAATAAACCAGGTCAAGAATCAACCATAGAGAGAAAAAATATATACCACGACTAGATTATTAAGTAGAGAGTGACTTTCCTTGGGTAACGTAATTCAGAGTTTTTACGTTTTTCCTCGTTAAATTTCCCCAGCGACGGTTATCATGAAACTAGTCCCTGTACTGATCCCTGTTTGGGTATTTCCAGTGATAGGGAGTTTCGAACTGAGTTTATCGCCATTAATCCCATTACTGACTTTCTCCATCGTGTCCCACTGCAGAGACAACGGTAAAAAAATATATGTACAATGAAAGAAAAGGGTTAACGGTTAACTTTTCCCTTAAGATTAGCAAAGTTGTTTCGCGGGTATTTTACGCAAGTAGTTAGCAATGTAGTGTAATTCGGTAGGAAAAAGTTTCATTTAAAAATTGACAGATGAAAGCAGTATACACTTAGAGAAAAACGCCCATTCTGACAGAAAACAAAAGAATTGTCGACAGGAAAAAATTACCACGAGATGTCAATGGCCAGTTGACTTTTTTTTTTTGTTTATAAGACCGACGAAATAGAATTTTGTTACCTATCAAATACTCATTTGGAAAGTAAAAAAGGCAAAATATCACACTAATGGAATCCCGGAAATAAAGTAGAACTGAAAGAAGTGCACTTTACGTACAGCTCATTTTCCCCAGTATGGAACTATTTTCATGTCTTCATCAAGCTCCCTGAAAGATTGTCACTTTACGAAGTCATTTTTGCAGGAGAATTACAAAAGGAGAAAGTAAAAAGCAAAAGTAACCTGTAAGTAGGCACGCAACATCAATGCGAAATGTTCATTTTAATCAACCTCTGCTCATTTAGAGCGTTTTTAATGGAGAAAGAAATGAGAGCTATTGATCGTGAATATGAGACAATTATTCTCAAGTCAGCACATTTTTAGTACAAAGCAACTAACGAAATGCACGTGGTGACGAGGGACAAAATTCCACCCCAAAATGGTTCTGTCAAAGGAAAAATCCTAGACATGAATTACGTGACTTAAAAAAGAATTATATGATTCACAGAGATGATTAAACGGATGCAATTAATTATAATTATGATAGTTTAGGTTAGGTGCATTCAAAGTTGGGGGGAATAATCAAAAGTTAGTAAAGTGGGAGGTTTTTAATGAGTTGGTAAATAAGAGAAAAATATTACAAAAAAATGAAGTTATGTAAAGAAATGCGGTGATGTAATGAATAGATTGTTGATATTGGAGAGGAAAAAGGAAACTTGAGCTTATAAGAGTAATTAATAGGCCAAACTGAAGATAAAACGAAAGATGTGTCTTGTTTGATTCTGTATTGATTTCAGTACGAAAGTTGGGTTTTTGGGTACAGCCACAGCTAAAACCATGTGCACTTTCTTTGCATAAAATAATGATTGGGCACGTACGATAGAGAAAGGAAGAGATAAGATCCTACAATTTATTCATACTAGATCAGATTTAAAGCTCTGTAAACATTGCATGTCCTTAAATATATCAATCCGAAGAGATTCCCCACATAAGACGCTCCAAATCCTTGCTTTCGTTTTCGTAATAAAACTTTCAACTTGGCGAATATCTTTCCCAAACAAACTTTTCGCATTTCACAGTCAGAGAAAATTATTTCCAAGGATTTCGCATATTCTTTAGGACTTATCGTACATCGTGGATTAACCGGGAGGTTGTTGTTTTTCGCAGAATTACAACCAAGGATGGAAATTTACGAGCTATTTTGGAGAAACAAAAACAAACGACTTTGATCATGTCTGCAGGAGAAAACAAGAAATCCTAAATGATTGACCTTCCTACAAAGGAAACGTTGTATTCCTGTGGGAACCCAGAAAGTAAAAAAACGGGTTTTTACATGGAAGCCCTCGCAGTCTCTACTTTATAACCTGCTTTTCACCGAATTGTACATAAAACTCAGAAAATAATCGAGCAACGATCCATGACTCTAGCTTTAATTGATAATTGTACATGTACCATTTGTGTAAAATCCTAACTGAATCAACCTTCATTTCTATACGGTGTACAGTGTGTGTGTTGTGAAACCTTCAATTTCCAGTTTTTTTTCGTACCCTACACAATTCTATTTCTCACCATATTTCCAGCCTTTGTATCGCATTTTCGGGCTAATACAATAGAAAATATTTCCTGAAGATCTTCATTAAATCCTACAATTTTCTAGTATATTTACTATGAAAGACCTGTTTGTGGAGGAAACCCCCTACGCAAAAGTCGATAAGCCGATTAAAATGGCAAAAAGCAAAAGACTGTTAGCGATATACCATATCAAGCACCGTACATTTTTTGTTGGTGGACTTATTAGGAAATCTGTGGTCTTTTCAAATTCCGTCATGCAAACGGACAATGCAAAAAAGAGTACCTCGTTATACGACTCTTTTTTTCTCTGGAACAAAATAGTTTCGGATGGAAAGTTCCATTGAAAAGACACTATTTTACGAAAAACTCCTTTTCACTCTACGTAACTAGCTACCCAGATCGGATTTTTATTTTTTTCTCTCTCTAGTGTGATGAGCAACTGTGTAACATATCTACAAAGAAAACTAGTCAGAAAATGGTCATAAAAGTGCAAAAAACCAATTATTTCCTTGTCCACGGATGAATTGATGGGCAGTTTTTTGTTTTTTTTTCTCTCTAGTGTGATGAGCAACTGTGTAACATATCTACAAAGAAAACTAGTCAGAAAATGGTCATAAAAGTGCAAAAAACCAATTATTTCCTTGTCCACGGATGAATTGATGGGCAGGTGTGGAAATGGGAAAAAAAGTTGCGAAAAAAATATAACCTGTGTATTGCAACTCGCCAAAAGGGTAAAAAAAGTATTAAAACCAGGAGGCATGACACATCGGTCTGTTTTTTATGGACAAGTTGATAGTAAAAGTTAGGGAAAACTCCCTGATGAAAGTTAACTTGCGGCTGGTCTCATACAGAACCTCAAACAACGTGTTCTTTTTCCCACTGTGGTGAAAATAACGGTAAAAAGTCGTTACCCAGAAGACAGACACGTCAACAACTTTTTTTTTGCAAAAAACCTAAACTTTTTCTGTCACTGGGTTGATGTTGTATTCATACAACACACAAAAAAGGTAGGTTAAAAGGTCACAAGTATTTATTTATGTACGTCCACAGAAATCATGGTTTTTTTTTTGCTATAGACCTTTATCCAATTGCAAGCTTCTAATGATCTAAACTTTTAATTATGCGTAGATAATTATAGAGTATAAAACCTACACACTTTGGTGCCTATGTGTATTGCTATTTTACATACTACTATTATTAGCTAAAAACCCCTCAGATTTAAAAACAAAAAGGTATAATTTACACATAACAGCTCCAGAGTTATCTTGAAAGTGATTCTCTAATGAACTCCAACGTGTTTAGGAAGATTTCTCATTGGGCTATGCGTCGGATCCCCAAAATTACCTTCGTTTTCTCCTGAAAAAGGCAACGACGGTGTTTGTAGCAGGGCTGTTGTATGAAATAAGGATCGATTTCAGCGAGTAACCTAATCCGTTTATTTTCACTACGCGGTTGTAATCTGCCCTTGCCCAATTTCCATATCTGGAACACTCTTTACAGCTTTTTAGTCAAGGTTCTCCTCACTTCCTGTCATCATCACCGGTCAACTCGTTTTACGCGTAGACAATATATTCCTCGGGGCAATCTGAAAAATCTTCTCACAAAAATGTCTCTTCTTTTTGCTAGCTTCCTTTAACACCTCATCCTCATCTGCTACCACAAAAGAGAATTCTGCACTGTTGTTGTCCTTGTTTATTGTCCTCATAACTTTTTTCAAAGAAGAGGAAAAAAACGTAGTTTCCATCATGCCAACACAAAAAAACCATGCTTGGAAACAAGGATCAGATATAATGATCACGACAAAAGTTGGTTATTACATCAAAACAAGGTTTTTCCTCTTCTCTAGTTTGTATTCTAGTCGCCGTCAGCGAAAAAGTAATAAAAAAAGAACGGCAAAATTGGTGACAAACAAGGCCATCATCGAGAAGAAAAAAAAACAGGACAAAAAAGCATCATGATATGACCCACCAACGAAAGAGGCTATTGAGTTTACTGTGGCAGTGGTACAAAACAATTCAGGCAAAATAAACTCTCATAGCCTTCGCCGTTATGTGCTTAAACTCCAATTAAATTATCTACACATAAAATATACTGTCAACTGTGGATTTTATGCGCAATTGTAAGGGATGCAACGAGGATTACGTTTTTTTGTAATAAATTATGTGAACCTGTTTTTTTAAACATCCGCCCACATAAAATAACTTGCACTTTTGTCTAATGACATGAAAACCTGGAAGCTTCTCAGTAACTCAAAAACCTACCTTGTCTGGGATTTTCTCGTGGGCTTTACCTAGTAAAAATGTACTCAAAACATGATTTTTTTTGTTATGAAAAACACCCACAAACCCGGATAGTACTTTGTATTATTGTTGTATTCTTGTTTTCTTCCAGTTGTAAAAATATCTGACCTTTTTTTCCTGTATTCATTTCAATAGTAACCCTTTTAAGGGGTCCATCTGTTTCCAAGGTTACTCCAACCTCAATCTTGTTTTCATGATAAACAAGATTTGTCTCAGTTCGCCCCAGTCATCTTGCACAGTATGGTTATAAAATGTCATTAATCATAAGATTACAAACTTTTTCCCGATGTCATCTCACATTTTTTTTACTAGATGCTAGAAATGACGGTTTCCATGTGGTTTTAAACTGCATAATGCATCTTGTCAGAATAGAAAACGTTTGTCAGCTTTGACCTATGGAAACTGCAACCGCGTCACGTACAAGAATATGTTTTTTTATGGAAATAAAAAGACGGATATGGTATGGGCCATCAGGAAAAAAAGGGTCAGACGTGACCTCCTGAAAATAAAACTAAAATCTCAGAGCCCTTGTAAAAAATGCAATTTTCTTGTGCTATTCATATGGAAAAAAAGTATCTCGGTCAACTGCAGCGATAAGGGATAGCATTTCCAATCCAAATCATTCTATTATCTGGCCACGTAATTCCAAAATCTGAAGAAAGATTCAAAGAAAAAACTTAAATCTATAATAAATGGGGATTTTACGCGATATCTTTTGAAAATCAAGCCTTTCTGAGTTTTCAAACCAAACAATATTTGGATTACATTCAAAAGTTTTTCATAAAAATTCCAAATTTTCTTTACAAATCTCCAAACAAGAGTCCATGACAACAACCTATTTTTCTGGATAAACCAGGCCAACCTGGGAGCTCAGCGAGGAAATGCAAAGGGGTCACGTATTGTCTGCCTAAGCTAGCATTGTTAAGGCCACCATGCTAAAGGGACTTTGGACTTGTTCAAGGATGCTTTTTTCTTCGTTTGGAATGGATATATAAAAATGAAGCTGGAGAAAAAAGATTAGTAATGAGAGTCTTCTCCAGTGAGATCAATTGTCAGTGGTGAGGACAAAATAAAATATATAGAGATATTTCCAGTTGTGGACTTTATTTTTTTGGAGTTCTCCCCGGAGGGAATCGAGTGTGAAGAGGTTCATCCGTCGGAAACAATTTTCGTGGTGTTCTCCGAAAAATTCTGCACAAAGGAGGGTAATGCAAGTGGAGTACTTTGGAGGAAACGTTGCCGTTCAAGAGATATTTATTTTTGAAGAGAAAAAAGAGTAAGTATTTTATTTAGTTCCGGAGAGATTTAAAGAGAAGAAGAGAAAAAAGATGATTAGATTTTTTTACTTTGTTATTTTCAGTGATGGGGATAAAGGTACGGTCGCCGCCGTTCTGGGCGTTGCTTCTTCTTGTTAGTATCAATAGCGATGTGTTGACAGGAAATAGCACGATGTGTCACGCAGCCAGTTTGAATGTCGGGGAGGAGACAACGAATACTAGTGGGGTTAGTGAGTAGCAGTGGAGTACAACCGGAAGTGACACCAGCACCGACAATTGTCAGTAATGAGACGGCGATAGTTGTCAATGCTACTACTGAAGCTCCTGTAACAACGACGACAACGAGTGAAGTTTTTACATCGTCTTCGGTTGCCCCAGTGGTGATCAGCTCGGAAGTTCCGGTGGTTCCTGAGGTGACGACCTCTGCTCAGGTGGTGACGACGGTCGCTCCTGGAGTGAAACCGAATAAAACACATAATCACCATGATGACGATGACGACGATGATTTAGATGAAGACGACGATGATGATGATGACGATGATGACCACCATAAGAAGAAGAAAGGAAAGAAGACGATTGTTTATGAAGGACATCCAATTACGGTAACTGAGCTGGTTGTTGATGAGAAACTTCTGGAGCCAAGGGCTGTGGGAATGTCTGAAGAAGGACAAACTTTGACTACAGTGAAGCCTTGTCATACTCATGGGGGCGCACACTCCAAAATGAACGTGAGCGAGGTTGAAGCTCCATGGAGGAAACGGAACGAGAAATGGAACAGTTCTTCCAGAGGGAAAAGACGATCTTGGAACGGGAACTGCTATAGAAAAGATCAAGGATGGAATTGCTGGTGTTGTGAGCACACTCAAGGTAAATAGCGCTCTTCTTGTCTCCCTGGTGAATTTTGATAGAAAAAAATTGTATTAAAACGTGATCATTTCTGTTTCAGAACTCAGTGACCTCAATTTTCATGCCTGGAACTGGTCTCGACCTGTCAGCCCACAATGGTACAAACTGCAACCACACCAGGGTCAACTCGACTGAAGCTCCCGTAAATGGAACTCTGGTGGCCCCTGTATCCCTGGATAACTCGACACTACCTTTGGCAAACATGACCGTCCCTGCAAATGAAACGGTGGCTTTGAACGGAACAATGAGATCTGAAGCTCTAAATGAAACAAGTGCTCCGCCAATGCCTTCTAATGAAACTATGACGAACGCTACTTTGACTCTACTTCCGGTTGGAGCAAATGACACGATGCTGTTGAACGTGACGACGACACCATCTCCAGTTTCCGTGAATACTACAGATAACAGTACAACAACTACGAGTGCCCCGACCCTGGAGAGCACCTCGGAGCCGGGATCGTCAACTGTAGCCCCTGTTGTTGTCCGGGAGAGGAGGAGTCCCAAGAAGAACTACGACGAGGAGAGAATCGGAGGCGCCGGAGGATTCTGGGATATGCTTGAGGAATGGGATGAGAAGATTTTTTGGAAAGAAGGACAAAGACAAGAAGAAGAAAAAGAAGGAAAAACTCGCTTACTTGGGATTAATCTAAACAATTCGCTAACTTATCGCAAATTCAAGACTCACTAAGTTAATTAAGCAACAAAATAATCATGAAAATGTTGTTTATAAAAAGTAAATAAAAAATACAAATAAAACATTTTTTTTCTCATGAAACTCTAATGAATTCGCTTTTCTTGGCAAATATAAAACAACGTCTCACTCAGCAGCTCGACAGCGTTTCATTTTCTTCCTGGAAAAAGCCAGAGAAAACAAGAGGAACTCGATATTACATGTCTGAATTGAATGGTCTGGAATAAACAGAATAAATTTTGTTCTTTTCCTGGAGAAAAGTTGCTCAATATTTCAAAAAGGATGATGACGATGATGATAAGAGATGTACTTCCGGTAGGGATGTATTTAATAAGTATTCTGGATGCTAACGGACATTGGATTGCGTTTTCCTCGAAATACGTTTGAAAATAGATTAAAATTTGTTATCATGGAGGACTCGTGAGGCGAAACTTGTATCTGCAACTGAATTGAGGCGAAAATCTTTTCAGAAGACGCCTTGACGCTCGGAAAAGGAAATTAGCGACTGGCTACCCTACCTACCCGTAAAATCAAAAAGTCATTGGAACAGTTCAATCAGAAACCGCTAGATCGAATAGCTTGTCACAAGCACATTTTTTGTTTTGCAAGATCTGAAGCAGCTGACGTGAACTTCTCCAGAAAATGCAATCGTGTAAACAAAAACAAACTCAAAAGTGTTTCAAATTGTGAAACTTTTACTTTTAATTGTAATCATGTTTAAACCAAGACCATGTGGCTGTAAAGGGATTAGGACCTGTTTGGTGTGTGAAGCAGAGTTTGGAATAGCGAAGGTCACTGACGAGCCAGATAAGAAGGAACTTCAGGTAAAGTTTCTGTTTGAAGTGTTGTCTTGAATTTAAATAGGACGTTTTAAATCTCTTCAATCAATGACGTAACGGATAGAATAAGATGGATTTTCTGTTGTCATAGGAATCTTTGGAGTATTGTCACCTCTGCGGGAACAAGGCATGGAGAGGAGAAAATGTTTGGAGAGACCATGATGCTAGTCATGGAGGAGATGGAGGCTTTGAATTTCCTGGAGTTTATCTTGAGCCAGATTTTTTAACGGAGGAAGAAGAACAAGCAATGGTTGGAGGGTGTGATGCTATGGAGTGGGACCTGTCGCAGAGTGGGAGGAGAAAACAGGTAAATCACTATTTTGTATTGATAAGTTATGGTGGCATTTGTGCATTCTTTCAAATTTGGCTTTTTGGTTTTTGTAGAATTTTGGACCTAAGACGAATTTCAAGAAGAAAAAGATCCAAGGCAAGTCATTCCAAGGTTTCCCTGCGTTCAGCAAACGCTTCCAGGAAAAGCTGCAGTCTACAAAAGTATTGAATGATTTTATCACAATTGAGCAGTGCTCAATAGAGTATCGGCCGGAAACAGGTGCTTGTATTGATCCCCACATTGACGACTGCTGGGTTTGGGGTGAGCGTGTTGTTTCTGTAAACCTTTTGTCCGATTCTGTCCTTACAATGAACAAATACACCGGCCCTTCGACAAAGTACAACCTGGATTACCACTCCCGTCTAAACCCATCTTCCTCCGTGGAATCCCCACAATTAGAGAATGACTCTTACCCTCTTGTTCGTATTCCAATGCCTCGCCGATCCCTTTTGGTACTTTACGGCCCTGCAAGATACTCCTGGGAGCACTCCATAATTCGCAGTGATATCACATCCAGAAGAATCTGCATGGCGTATCGGGAGTTTACTCCAGAATATCTTCAAAACGGAGAACTTTATGAGTCAGTTGGAAAAGCAATATGTGAAAAAGCTTCAAATTTCTTTGAAATATCATGATAAATTGTCTGATTTTGATTACATTACAAATTAAAGTTTTTAATTGCAAATTACAAAAACTCAGCTAACTCTGGTAAAAACATGCATATTATTTTTGGCACGGGGCACACTGCGACTTTGTATTGGGTCTCTGCAGCAGATCATCATTTTTTAAGCACGCCGACTCACCGTCCGCTTAGACTGCATCCTGTTCTGTCTGTTCATTTTTTACTTCATTGTGGATGTGGTGTTGGTTTCGGTACTTCGGTCTGTTTTTTTTCATTGTGCGCAACAGCAAAACAATTATCCATTGTTAGGTTGTCATGACGCAAGGTGATGACTATTTATCGTCACTTTTTAATTCGTAGTCGATTAGTTTTCAACGTTAGTTCAAGCAACAATCGTCAATATTCAGTGCTATCAAAGTATTTTCTGTAACAGACCGGAAAACAGCTGTCAACTTCACTCCAGGGCATTCTTTAAGTCGAAAAAGTGGTATTTACAGCAAATCAGAGAGGAATCGGTAAAGAATCTTAAAATAAGTAAGATATTTAAATGGAAACTTTAAAATATTGGTATTTTATGTATGTTTTTTTTACATTTGTTTACTTTACAGAGTGCGGCATCATCTGCTGAACCTGCAGAGGACGAAGATCTCTACATCACCAGTACAAAACCTCATCCCAACACTAAACGCCCTAAACGATCGAAAATGCCGGATACTTCCGCCCCCGCGAAGCGAACGGAGTTAAAACCTCCTCCAAAGTTTATCGAAGAACGGGAGGCGCTTTGGCAAAAGTTTCGGGTTGAAAATGAAGCTGCATTGGCTGCTAAAACACCGGAGCCGATAACCATCACTCTCCCCGATGGAAAACAAGTTCCCGGTGAGTCTTGGCGAACAACTCCATTCACTGTTGCCCAGGGAATAAGCACTGGTCTCGCTGAAGCTACTGTGATTAGTAAAGTGAACGGTGTTTTGTGGGACTTGGAACGTCCATTGGAGGAATCTTGTTCCCTCCAGCTGCTCAAGTTTGACGATCCCGAAGCACAGGCAGTATTCTGGCATTCTTCCGCCCATGTTGTCGGCGAAGCTATGGAACGTGTGTATGGAGGACATTTGTGCTACGGACCGCCAATTCAAGATGGATTTTACTATGACATGTACTGCGAGAATGATCAAGTGTCGAGCACCGATTTTCCCAGTTTGGAAGGCGTTGTCAAGACAATTGTCAAAGAAAAACAGCAATTTGAGCGTCTGGAGTTGACGAAACAACAACTGATTGAAATGTTTGGCTACAACCAGTTCAAAGTGAGGA
>JAAXOA010002227.1:0-13688 GCA_036561885.1 Salina celebensis | reverse complement strand
AAAACAATAGGGATCTTCCTTAGGGGCCAAAGGATCAACCTGCCAAATTCGGTTGAAATCGGTCAAACGGTACGACCTGTAGAGCACCCACAGACGGACAGACAGACAGACGCAGCCAGCGATCTCATTACTTGCTGAACAAAGTTCAGCTCCGTAATAAGTAAGTGTTACCAAATTTATCTGATGACCTTTTCAAAAAGTTTTACATATTTATTTATCAATGTTCTAAAGTACAAGATTTTTCTGAAGACCGGAATTTCTAAGCAAATGTAGATTAAAATTACTACTACATATTATAGTTTTATTTACGCTTTACTGTGCATAGCTTCAATTAATTCGCGTCTTAAAATCTTGCCACTTGGTGACTTAGGAATCTTTTTGGTTATCTCAATACCTCCTTTGAGTTGTTGAAATGTTGCCACGAGCGGATTCACATAGTCATGAACTTGTTGTTCTGTCAAGTGAAAACCCTCTTTGTGTACTACATAAGCCCTGGGAACTTGTCCATAATTGTCAGATGGAATTCCGATAACTCCACAGTCCGCAATCTTGTCATGTTTCCTCAAAACACCTTCAAGCTCGCTCGGAGCAACTTGAAATCCTTTGACCTTGACAACCTCCTTGATCCTGTCCACGATGAAAAAATATTTGTCTTCGTCGTAGTAGCCAATGTCTCCAGTATGAGTCCATCCCTCAGAGTCAATCAATTCTTTGGTATAATGCAGTAAGATTCAGGTACTTATGTTTTTTTTTAATGTTGATAATTTGACATATTTAAAGCTTCTAGTCAGTTTGAGCTATTACTGCAACTGGACAGCTTGCAGACATCTTCTTTAGGCTTAAAACTGGAAACCGAAATTAGTGAGAAAAATGTAAAGATAAATGAACCGATAAGAAACAATTTCATGAACATGATTTTTTAATCGTTTGCAGTAACCACTTAGAACTATAAGAATATTACAAAAACTTTGTAAAAAAATGGCTGAATTTTTTGGGAACATCCTAGATGAATGGTCGGAATGATTTACATACTCCAATTTGTATAGACTTAAAACGCTTGAACTCTAAATGACATTAAATTTCTCAGTCTGCTACTGGTGCAGTACATTTATAGTAATTAGGAATGACATGAAAAGATAAATTACTCCACGCTGTCAAAGGAACATGAGAGTGTTTGTATTTCCACGTGTCACGGATTTGAACCGACTAATTACCACACTACTTACTACCACTACCTGACATGAAAGTACTAAATTAATTTTTACGCCGTGTGACTTAATACTAATCAGGGACAAATAATATGCCGTAACACCCTAGAACTATTTCGTACTCATGTTTAACTCTGCGGATGTTGGACAAACGACACAGTCATGGACAGGGCCGCCGTCAGGCCCCTGCCAGACCCTGAAACGCAGGGGGCCGTACCGCCTAGGGGGCCGTACCGGTGGAAAAAAATTAGTACATTCCAGTAAACTTTAAAGCGTCAAAATATAATTAATNCAGGGCCGCCGTCAGGCCCCTGCCAGACCCTGAAACGCAGGGGGCCGTACCGCCTAGGGGGCCGTACCGGTGGAAAAAAATTAGTACATTCCAGTAAACTTTAAAGCGTCAAAATATAATTAATAAGTAACATATACATGCACATATATTTGAATGCATACAACTACAAAAGGTAGCGTTCGTGACATGCAAACTAGAAACAATCCTTTGAAAACCAGCTTCATTAATGGTTTTGTCCCATTTGTATTTTGGGTTTTTTGAGTTTTAAGGCCACGTAAACTGCATTTTTAGTCCTATAGGCTGTAATCGCTGAATTGAGCTCCGCGCAACAATAAGTAGTAAAATATAAGACCAATGGCACAGAACTTGGTGCACATTCTTGCCAAGAGTCTATTTATTAGTACTGAAATGCAAATTCAAAAAATTATTTATCTTAAAGCAATGAACACCAACACCGAGACAAATCAAGAAAATCACAAGAAAATCAGTAGGGTTAAAGTTTATACGAGTACTTTGAATTACAGTAGTGTTCAAAGTGTTTAAACCAGTCATCCGTCCTTTCTATCAAATGACAGTCCTGTCTTTTCGACCAAAAATAAGCAAAAGAAAGGACATCATTTCTTTCGACCGTCCTTTTGTCTTTTCCTTAAAACTTTTGCGAAAAAGTATGCATTTTTGGCCCAATTTGCAACAAGAATTACAATTTTAGTGCATTAAAATTCATATTTTTTTGTCTAAATTGACAAATCTGTGATAAATGACTTGTTTTCATATAATAAGCGGAATCTGGCATCAAAAAATCCATAAAACTATATTATTTCTAAGTCCATTCGTTTTTTTTTTCAATGTCGTTTCTTTTCGCCGAGGATCGATGGCAGGCGCAGGCAGTCGAAGGTGAAAGGTTTGGGTTAATTTTATGGTCCAGTTGGTTAAAATGTTCAATATGAAGTTGTGAAAAATCAAAGAGTGTCATAAAAAATTGTCATGTCATTTTTGCACTACTTTTGTCAATTACCTTTCTCACACGATGGGGCCGTACCACCACTTCTAGCGGGGGGCCGGTCGCACCCACGCGGCGGCACTGCGGCCGTGGACAGGATCAAGGAGCTTATCAAGGTCAAAAGATTTGAAGTGGCGCCTAGTGAGATTGAAGGTGTTTTGAGGAAACATGACAAGATCGCGGACTGTGGAGTTATCGGAATTCCATCTGACAAATATGGACAAGTTCCCAAGGCTTATGTGATACCAAAAGAGAGTTCTAACTTGACAGAACAACAAGTTCATGACTTTGTGAATCCACTTGTGGCAACATTCAAACAACTCAACTTGAGATAACCAAAGAGATTCCAAAGTCACCAAGTGGCATGATTTTAAGACGCGAATTGACTGAAGCTTATGTGCGCAACAAAGGTAAAATAAAGCTGTAATAATAGTAATTTTAATCTACATTTGCTCAGAAATTCCAGTTTTCAGAAAAATCCTGTACTATATAACTTTAATAAATAAACATGTACAACTTTTTAACAAGGTCATGAGATAAATTTGGTAACACTTACTTATTAATTCCCGAACTACCAGACTACCACAACCTAAAATATAAAGTCGCTTTTTTCCAATATGTAATGTACGTAATGTAATAATAAATCTAAGACAGATTTCCCATGTGATAGATCAAAACACTGACCAGAATTAGGTTTATTGGTACAAAAGCTATAATCTTAATTTGTATCTGCAACAGAAAATTCACAATTTTTGTAATAATTGTGATGTACATGGGTAAAAAAGGTTCACTCTAAAAATCTAATATGTTTTTTAAAAATGTGAGCATACTGATGAAATTATCGGTTGATTTAGTTTCACAAAGGTAATTGCAGGATTTTCGTTTTAAATATGTGTTAGGTAGTTGATACAATGGAAAAGGTGTGATTACACCAATACAGGTTTTATAATTTTAAGCAAGTACAAAATTCTTGTATAAAACCATGCTTGAAAACAGCTATAAATAGAACTTGAAGAAAGCTTTGAAGGTAGTTGATGTGGACGAATACTTTAGCGACTATATTTCTGGCGATATAATAGCAATATTTTATAATTTTAGAAAAATGGATAAGGCTGGACTGCAAAATGGAATTTATCAAGAATCCAAGACCCATATTGACCATCCGGAACTGTGGGTGAAGTCTCCGTACCCTGATGTAGAGCCGGTTTTGGGAGTAGAACTTCACGAAATGTTTTTCGAAAAGGCATTAATGTATGGAGACTTAATTGCAATGGTGAGTTGACTTCAAGTGTTTCTAATCAGGTGCACCAGATATAAAAATAACTGTTTTTTGTGTGTACAGTCTTGTTTTGAAACTGGGGACAGCCTGACATACAAAGAGCTGTACTATAAGTCCAGGAGTTTTGGAGCGGGTTTGCTCAAACTGGGTTTAAAAAAAGGGGACATAGCTGGAATTGTGCTTCCAAATTGTTTGGAGTTCCCGGTAGCTCTTTTGGGCTGCTGGAGCGCGGGCCTTCAGTAGAGTTGGGAATTGTTGCCAAGTGCGCGGGTGGCCCATGTCCATACCCGTAGGTTGCCCATGGGTTACCCGCCCATGCCCGTGAACAGTTACTATGTCAAGCTGACCCGTACCCGCGGTTGCTTGCGGTTACCCGTATAAATGAATGATTTTATTATTATACGGTGAATTTCATCTAAACGTACAAGTTACTATCTATTCATTATATCTAACTTAAATTAGTAATTTTTACTGACAAATGTTAAATTTGACACAGTTGGGCCAGAGAGTAATGATCTTCGATCACTAATTAGTTGACCAGTTATAGAAAATGTTCTTTCATCCGATGTTTGCGATGCTGGAATTGACAAGATGAACGCTGCTACTTTTCTTAGCTGGGGCAACTGTACCTCTTCCTTCCAAAACTGCAGCGGATTCTGCCAAGCCTCACATTCGGCATGTGCAACCAGTTTCCAAAATTAAGTAAATAAATACTAGTTAGTACTAAAAACTTACTCTGAACTTTGCTCAGTCTATTTCCAAATAAGTTGTAACATCATCCTTGGCTTCAGTGCTCACTTCGTCCTCTGAAGACGAATCCTGGAAGTCATCCAATGCTTCGCTGGTTTTAGTCCGCTTTGCAGGCGACGAATTGTCGTGATCCGCACCAATTTCAGTAGGTATCAAATCAGACTGTGCAAATGGTTTAGAACAATAATCTCTCAGAAGTGAATACGCTAATTCACGGCTTTCGTCTGTGGCGTTCTTCAAAGATTTGCACCTAAAATTCAGTAATGGATGTTTATTTGTCTTATATCCTATGTTAGCAGGCAGTGGTATGGGAACCAAATTAACTTACGAAGGACTTAGCGCTGCAGCCGCATAATGAATAGGCTCCAGAGAAGCCTCGTAGTAATATCTGAACCATTTCCGTAGATCATCTTTGATTCGGGAAATTTCATCACTGTCTTGGTCACTTGCATTTAAATTTCTGTCCAGGATACAGACCTGAGGGACAATTTTGTCCAAAGTAACAGTTTTTTCCGCGCTGAAAATCTCAGTGGCCCGTTGGAAAGGTTTTAAGACTTGGATTAATCCTATCGCCAAAGTTTTTTTGAACCCAGCTACACGATGAAGCTCGTCTTTCGCCAACAAAATGCGCTGGACATCAGAAAATGAAGCAATTATAGACTCCAACATACTTAAATTTGAATTCCATCTAGTGGGTACTGTTTGCTTCAACGAAGTTGGTAGAGATCCGTTTAATCCAGCATGTTTGAAGTACTTGACTAACTGCTTCGCTTGGAGAAAGAGGCTGGAGACACTTGGATGCGAGTTGAGACTACTAGCAGAGAAGGTACGCCCCAGGATGAGGTTCAGCTTAAGACACATACACGGAAGGCGGTGATTAAAAACAATGATCATGTTAGATCCTCCGTCGGTGACAGCGTAGCAATCATTAAAGAGTTCATCAGGATTATTCGGAGCAAAGTATTCGGATAAGATTTTGGAACAAGCACGGCGAACATTTTCTGTAGTTTTTTGCTCTTCAGCCGGTAACTCATTCGCACCAAGCAAATGACTTTTAATACAAATTGGTGATCTGCGTAATGAGTCGTCAATGAAATGAAAGGTCTGTTCCGTTTTGGTTCCGTCCACAAATCGAATGTGAAAGAATACATTGGAAATGATGGCGACGACCGCACACATTCCAAAACGCTTCCTTTCAGTGTGTCGACGACCTTCTTCAAATGATTGTCTTTTAAAGTCTTCCTGCTCTTGATAACAGTTTCGATTTTGTGTGGTCCATACTTTGCTCCAAAATTTATCAAGGCCTGTGCAGTTTGCTTGAATCCTCTACCTTCCACAAAGCTCATTGGTCGAAGATCCAAAGCAAGTCCAGTAGCCAATTTGTCGTTCAGTATATCAATTTCCACCGAAGGTACGGTTTTTGGAACAATACTAGTTAGCTTAAGTTGATATGGAGGGCATTCAGAACTCATTCCAGACGGAATGCTACACTTGTGGCGAGCGATAGAACTTGTTCCTTGATGAGAGAACCATTGAAAGATCGCAATACACGAGTTACACTTCACGTAGTCGATTCTGTTTCCGTCCACATAGATGATTTTAAATTTCTTCAACACTTCCGACTTAGCGTGTGGTTTTCCGTTTATCTCATAACTTACACGTGCGGGACTCGACTGAATTAGATCATAAATCCCTTGCTTTGTTAGTTTGGAATAATCCATCAAAAACTCGACGTTATTGACCCTGGAATTACCTGGAGGACTTTCATCTCCAAGTAGTTGAGCCATTGTCCGCGAACTTTCACCAATTAACTAACGATAATTATATTACGATTCAGTTTAATATTCTAAGTTTGCCAAAAATAACAAGAATGCATTCTCCCGCATCCACTAGAAGCAAGGGAAAAAATTTTGGTCAGTGAGGCAAATATAAGCAAAGAAATCTGACATCGATAACCGTGGTTGTGCAGTATGCCTACGGGGCAAAAGCAGCCACTCGAATTGCATTACACGTCTAATAATCATTACGCATGTGTTTTATGTATGTATGTACAAACTACGGGTAACCGCAAACACCCGCGACCAAAAATACATTCGGCCCGTCCATACCCGTGCCCATGAATATTTTTGAAATGCCTACCCATCCACCCATGGGTACGGGTGGACACGCGCGGTCATAGACCGCGGGTAAAATCCTACCCGTGTTCCCATCTCTAGCCTTCAGGTTTGAGTTGTGATGCTTCTGAATTGAACTTTGAGCTGAAAAACACAATATGTTTACTAACTATGTGGTTGTTAATACAAATATTAAGGTTTTCCTTTTGAATCCTCGATATACGGAACATGAAACACTACGGCAAATGGAAATTGTCCAGGATGTAATAAAGCTTGTTGTTACCGATAAAGAAAATTTAGCTACAATTAAAAAAGCTAAGACTGCCCATGCGAGCTTAAAGTGTATCATTTATGTGGGAAAAGAACAAGTTGAGGAGGACGTTGTGAGGTTCACAGAGTTAATCAAAACTCTGACTGAAGGCGTCCAGTTTTCTTCCGGTAAAGGTACAGATACAACCGAAACTGTGGCCTGGCTGGCACTAACTTCTGGGACAACTGGTCCTCCTAAATTGGCTATGCTTCCGCATGCTCACATTGCAACGTTTGCTAAGCAATTTGTATGTCCTACAAATATTTACTTTGAGTTTCAACTAATCAAAGGTTAGTTTAAAAGAAATATTACCGTTTTAGACCCGTCAAGACATCCTTTCAACGCGGTTTTACGAGGAAACAGGAGAACAAGATCGGTTGATAGCTTTAATGCCATTTTTCCACGGATATGGGGTTTTGATTACTATCACAATTGGCTTTTTCCAAGGAAGTCATTCAAAAATCCTGAAGCGGTTTGCACCCTCGGATTATTTGCAAGTTATACGAGAACATAAGGTATACTTTATTGGGATATCTTAACAAACAACCGTTCTAGGTAATTACGCACGTATATTGATTATAGCCCACAGTTTTGCATCTTGTTACCCCACTGTTGGCTCACATTGTGAACACGGATGAATATACTGCTACGGATTTACAATCTGTACATACGGCATTAGGTAACTAATGATTGTTGCAGTTAAGATCTCAAAATTCACCAACAACTTATATATTGATTGGTGGTACTATTAGCCGGAGGCGCTGCGATTGGAACTGGGTTAATCAAGAGATTGCAGGAAAAAGCTGGGAGAGAAATATTTTTTATGGAGGTCTACGGTAAATTGTGATAAAGATGCTTAAATCCTTGTTTCAAGAATGCAAGCTAAAACAAATTATTTTCAGGAATGACGGAAGTTTTAACGACTCACTGTTTGAATCCAAGCTCTCGAAATACCAAAGTAGGCTCATGTGGAAGATGCGCGCCTTCTATACAAGCAAAAGTTGTTGATCTGGAAACGAATGAAACAGTAGGGCCTGGACGCCATGGAGAAATTTGGTTAAAGGGCGCCCTTCCTGCAAAGGGCTACTATAACAATAGGGAAGCAACTGAGAATTTAATTGATAAAGATGGCTGGGCTCACAGTGGGGATGTTGGATACTACGACGAAGACGGCTACTTTTATATAGTGGATATACAATCAAAGAGTTGATTAAAGTTAAAGCGTTTCAGGTTTCCCCAAGTGAGCTTGAAGATTTGCTCCGGAAGCATCCCAAGATTGTGGACTGTGCTGTGATTGGAGTGCCTTCGGATGAGCACGGCGAGGTCCCTCGGGCGTATATCATTAAGAGAGAAAGTTCAGAGCTGACTGAAAAGGAAATTCATGAATACTTAAATCCACTCGTTTCAACATTCAAGCAATTGAAAGGCGGTGTTGAGTTTACAGATACGATTCCAAAGTCGCCAAGTGGGAAGATATTGAGAAGAGACTTAAGGGAAGCATTTAAGAAGCGATCAGTGGCGTAACAAATGGAAACTTTTAGATAAAGTCTGTACTTAAGAAGAATACTTCTGTAACTATTACTTGAGCGATACTTTAAAAAATTATACTGGAATAAAACCATATAAATCGTGGCTTGGTTTAATCGTTTTGCACTGCACTTGAAGTTGTAACTATGTAATACCCCTTTAAACATTTTGTCAATACAAGATCGTTTTTGTCAATTTTGATTCTTTTGAAGACGGAAAGACTTCAAGCTTATAATTTTTATCGTGAGAAAATCTTCGAGCAAGTTGACATCGTAAAGCTGCCAATAGCTCCAGCGCAGCATTAACAATTAATCAAATTGTTTAATATTGGTGGAAATGAAACATGTTTTTGAGATCAGGACAATAGAAACAAGGAATTCATCGGAATGAAAGTTAAAATCGCATTTCTTTCAACATTGTTCAGGATTGATTCAAATTAAGCCGTCGAATTGGCAAACAAAATTGAGATGCGATAACTTCCGCTCCTTA
This sequence comes from Salina celebensis, assembly GCA_036561885.1. Taxonomy (NCBI): domain Eukaryota; kingdom Metazoa; phylum Arthropoda; class Collembola; order Entomobryomorpha; family Paronellidae; genus Salina; species Salina celebensis. Next base: position 4,719 of record JAAXOA010002227.1, on the reverse strand, counting down.
TATTTACTGAACTAATTCTGTCTGAAAGCTCTTCATTACCCAGTAAATGTATTCAAAGATAGAATATGGAATAATAAGCAACACAAATTCATTACATTATTGCTACATGATATACAAACATAACTCGGAGAATGTTACAGGCGAAGGGGACCTGAACTATAAATATCGCACGTTTGGCTTGCTATAACTAGGACTTGAGATCGTTTAATGTGTGACTTCTACTCGCTACTTCATTTAAATTGTGGAACAAATACCATTCCTAATTATCTTATAAAATTATGATTAATATGCATGGGCTGGTACACCGTTTGTAACCGGAGAGAAATAGTTAATCCACGAATAATCAGGTTTTGAAGCGAAATCTGGCTTCCAAAAAGGAGTCATTGAAGATGCTACTAAATCGCTTAGTAATCCCAATCACTGCGTTTTGATGTTGGGTATCAAGATCTCTTGTATGAAACCAGGATACATATAATAGACCTTCTCAAAAACTAATCGGGGTTCAAGGATTCAAGCAACCTAGTGAGTTTGAAGAAATTATCAAAAGATTGCAGACTGGGGATTAATTGGAGTAGTCGGAATACGATCTGCGGATTATGATTAAGTTTCCAGGGCTGAAATAGAAACTATAGCCTGTTTTAACCTAATACGACAACAAATTCATTGCTATGTAAATCCTCTTTCAGGCAAGTTTAAACAAGGTGGTGTTGAGATAACAAAGGAGATTCCAAAATCACGAAGTGGCTAGCTGTTAAGACGAGAATGGTTTGAAGCATACATGCACAGTAAAGTATAAATGATAATTCTTTTCTATCTGATACATTCGGCCACACTAGTTTTACACGAACTACCACAACTTTAAATATAGTGTCTTTAATACTAAAAATATAATCAAATTATCACTATTGTACATTGTAAATAAAAAACTTGTTGAAATGCAATTATTGCGAAACTTGCTTCGTAAATTCCAAGCCATGAATATTGATTTCCCATGAGATAATTAAATAGTTCTTCTGGACTGGAATTCAGTCTATAACTTGAACCAGCTGTGAAATTCAAACCGGAGTTGTTATCAATTTGGATATTCTGAAACTACAAAAATTATATTGCTTTTTATTACTAGTATAAATCTGAAATATTATAATTGTCGCGGCCATTTGGGTTCTCATACCTAATTAAATGCCAGCTTTCTTGTTTGAGGTTTGTGAAGACTCATTGCGAAAAATATATGATTGATTAAAAATACCGATAAGACAGACACAAGTTTTATATTGTAAACAACTTCTTGCTGACTTGCAATGCCTATATATGATAATAGCATTTTAACTCAATTGATTGATTGAATAGCATTATTGATTGATGAAAGATGTGACTGAAGTTATAGATTACATACAAAAGCGAAACTTTTTTAGTGGTCGTATACAACAATATGAATATACTTAAAGGAAAGAATAATAATAATAATATTCAACTTTCAACAAAATTATGTGGAGCGTTAGAAATTCGGCTCCACATTTAATTGCATAAGAATCTTGCTAAGCAAGAAACTATTTGTCGTGTACACGACCAAAGTTATCGACTTGAGCTAATACATATTTGTTTTACTCTGTTTTATCCATGAACATCTGTAAAAAATACTTTAACACTTCAGTTATAAATTTATTTATTGATTGACATTTTTTTATACCGTCAAGTAAACTATTCCACAAAAAGGTAGTACGAAAATGAAAACACTTTCTCCCAGTCTCTGTTTTTGGATTGAATAACATGTTTGTTTTCAGTTATACCAGTTATAAAAACTTGAACACACAAACGCTTAAAGACGATTCAAGATGAGCAACTCGGTCATTAAAGCAAATAACATCTGTAATTATGATTCCTGAACTAATTGAGTATTTCCAAAGACTCGTAATTAATTGAGTCAAAGCAAAAACATTAATCTGATTATTGCATAAAATCCAAAATTATGGCTAATGATAATGATAGAGATTACAAGGATCACACAGATACAATTTATCCAATCTTTTAGGAATCTGCTAGCTTTTTAAAACACCATCATAGTTTAAACGTGTCAAAAAGATGGACAATTCTTTGACACACAAGTTTTCCCACGCCAGTAGCATAAGATAAATCGATATGATGAAAAAAGTTGTTTTTGACTATATAAAAATCTATTACATTACGTAACGCTTGAGCAACTCGACGTGCGTCTGCTGGTGTAATGTTTATCATTGGGTCATACTACAATTGAAATAGAAGCCTGCACATTCTTTAAATTATACGGATGTGGCAGCGGTGTTTCATACACTTGGAGATTTTTTGCGGTTCCATAGTATAATTCACCAAAGTAGCCAAGAACAGTCTGGAATCCGTGTGTTAAACTGCGTTTAGATAAAAGACTGGGTACAACACTGCCAATTGAAGGGGCTTTATTCTATATGTGTTAAGAAATATTGATATAGTGTGGGACATTTATCTGAGAATTTGCATATCCTTGTAATGAGTCCCTGGTCGTCTCCATACTGCAAAACAATTGATTTCACACAAATTCCAAACCAGTCTATTCTCGGACTACATACGACTGGAAGCGCCCGGTGCATTAAATCCGTCACGAAGTACTGTCCCTCCGTAATATCTACAATATTTCATTCCCGATTATTTGGGACATTTTCGGCGACCATGAACGGTGTGTTCAGATTTTGATGGAATACATATAAACCATGTGCATCCACTTTTGCAAAAGTTTACGGTCGCCGAAAATGTCCCAAATAATCGGGAATGAAATGTTGTAGATATTACGGAGGGACAGGAAGGAAGCACCGAAACTTCTCCAAACAATCGCAAAGCTAGGTTCAGAAATGGTAGAAATATTGGTGCTAGTTGGATTGCTCCATGAAAGGAGTTATCCTGGAATACTATTCGTGGCGCCATTAGAGAAGCGACTGCTATTTTGTTATTGTATTCTGGTCTTTTCGCCAGTAACATTATCAACGAGCCACCACCTAACGATAGTATAAAATAGTTTAGGTTGAATAGTAACGTTCAGAATTATGATCTATTATTGAAGGAAGGTCGTAGATTCCTATTTCATGGCCGCTATACTCCCGAAATCGGCTGTCAATGGGGGTCAGTGACACGTGACGCAAAGCGTAGTCATTTCCACTCATGTTGCCAAGCCAAACGTGATAACCACGATTGGCTAAATAAAATCCAGGACAGTCCTTCTGATCAGAATTAATCACCCAGTCAGGGCTGGCACCAAGACCTCCGTGCATAATTAAAACGGGAGTTCGACAAACTGGTTCAGTACGCCTTGGTTGTTTCTCAGTACGTACTTCTCTTTTTGCTGCAGGAGCTTTTGCCATTTCACGCTTCAATATTTCTGGGAACAACTGGCTGTATTTGTTTGGAAAAGATAAATGTAACTATATATGTTTTTACAGTGTCTCAATTGGTTTTATCCGATTTCATCACCATTCCTTACCAGTATAAAATATGTAGAGTATCAACCGTTTTAAGTTTCCTCTTGCTGTTTGATTCGAGATTTTAGCAGTAAAAACGTACTTTTGGTAACGTGTGTATGGAATTTTGATTTAGATGAGGGAAGTTTCACATTAACTGTGTAACATATATCAAATTACATTACCATATATGGACATGTTATTATGTTGTATGAATCATTCTTCTTGAGTTCACGTACGCTCGTTCTCACGAGCTTGCGTATGACTCACACAATCCAACTTTTATCTTACATTAATAAATCCACCTTCAGTCGGGTCCAGCCGGCCAAACCTCCAACAACAAATCAACTCTCTCTCTCTCATTTTATTCAACATGTCATTTCCAATCAGTATCATCGAGCCCCAACCTTATCCTTTTCCTAAACATCCTTTTCCGCATAAAGTCTCATTGAGCCCCAAGGCTCTTATTTTGTTATTTCCTAAGTTCACGTCGGTTCCCGTACCAATCTGAAGCTACATTTCCCCTTTATTTCCATAATCCAATATTTCCTAAAACCGTGAACTTTGTTACAATGGTGGAGATTGCGGTTCACGTCGGTTCCCGTACCAATCTGAAGCTACATTTCCCCTTTATTTCCATAATCCAATATTTCCTAAAACCGTGAACTTTGTTACAACTGGCGAATTTGTTATCCAGATGTATACGTTTTGTATGTATACCAAAAGATTGCAATGTACCACAGAAAACTGACTTGATTTAGTAATGATGGGCATTACCTTTTCTGTAGTGTCCATTCTTTTAATGTAAACATAGTTAGCTGCGATTTTCTATCAATTCATAGGAACTTCATAACAATATCATTTGTATTTGGCACTTAATTCAGGACCGCATAAACAACATCAAATTGCATGCGTTCACTGAAATATCATACCAATAGTAAAGTTTGAACCGAGCCGAAAGTATTGTAAAGTTACCCATCCAAAAACCAAATGGCCGGAGTCCATTTAAAGCCTTCATGCACTGGTGCCTTCGGCAACTCTTTACAGATTTATTAACCTTAATCCTCCATTGTTTTAATAACTTGTTGGATTTATCCGCAGGATATGAAGCTATTGACAGTGCAACTGTAACAAACGGAATCATGAATGATATGAAGACTATTGCTGTGATTTGAGTTAGTCGCGAGAGCTTCCTTCCACCCATTACCATTCCTGTTATTATCAAGGGAACAGAAAATTGACAGCTTGAAAATAGAAC